>SNQJ01S0116947.1:7821-22623 GCA_010110895.2 Picea sitchensis | reverse complement strand
TGACTCAAGAATCAGGACATGATTCATTTTTTATGTGTGATGTATCACTAGACATCTTATATATCTTATATATCAGTTTTCTTTCCATATTCATGTGGCAATCTGTCTATTTGATGTTATTGTTGCTTTAAATGTTTCAAAAAAATTTTAAAAATGAATATTTTTGTATTTTTTTAAGTTTGTCGATATATTGCCAATGTTTTGTCGATGTTTAGCCGATTTTTACAAAACGATGTTTTCTAGACCCCGGTGATTTTTCGCCGAAATGATTTTTGTAACACTGATATGTACTAGTAACAGAGAACGAGGAGCAAGAGGCTCTGAAGGGAGAACAACATTCAAAGGCTTCGAGTTCAGGGAGTCAACATTCAGGTGGGGAGGAGGAGTTAGCCCCTTCCAACTCTGTCAGGAGACCCAAATGGTTCATGCAGACATTGAAGGATGCTCGGGAGCATGTTGAGGCCCCTAGGAGCATATTCAAGGAGAGCAGGCCTTCGAAGAAGTTTCCAAACTCCATGGCGTTGTTGACCGCCTGTTGACCGCCCATTTAGCAACGGGGGTCAACTCATGTGCCATGAAGATGCATCACCAGATGCAATTTTGTTGAAGACAGTATTGGTTCTACTTGGGCATTTGATGCCCCAGCAAAAAAAATTGTAAACGAAATTTCCGCACCCCTGCGTAGGTTGATAATGTAATAAGTCTGCATGGATCATAGTTAGGTCAGGTACCTTGGGATGTTTTCATTGGGAGAGTTCCTTTCACCGAGAGTTTTTTATCCTCAGGTTGTCAACCGGGCTTTAGGGCCTGGCTGACTTCCCTTGAGTTTTTCCCTCCACACATGCAATAATTCCTCCAAAGTGGTGAAAGGCGTTCTAAGGGTCTCATCCTTTGGTAGCTATTGTTTAGGAATGTTGTAAATGACCATGCCAGACAGTGTAGAAATTTTCGCGGAATTTCTTCGAGTCTAGATAGGTTTTTTTTTAATTAATTAAATTTTTAATAATTTAATTAATTAATTATTTTTTGAGCTAATATTGTAAAAACTGGGTCNAATATTGTAAAAACTGGGTCTTTGGGCTTTTAATAGGGGTATTTGTGCTCAAAAGAAATGGAATAGCACCCCCTACACCCATAGACCAAGTTTCAACTCAGTCGGACGAAGTTTACTATGTCTTTGTCCACTCAGAGTCAGTCTCAGTCAAAACAGCAATTTTAATTGCTAAGGTGACATTATTAAAATGTCAAAAACATGGTAATTTTGAGTTAGTGAGTGAATGTTAAGGTGGCAAGTGGCAAGTTAGACCCTCCTAACCTACCCAAACCCAACCCAACAACTTAACAACTTGATTCAACCCCTTAACTCACCCCCTCACCTCTCTAGCTCACGCCCTAGGGGGAAAAACGTTCCCCCTCTAACCAAACCCTTGAATCAAGCCTTGAAACTTGGAGTGGGCCCCTCCAAAACCCTAAATACACCAAAAACCTAACTCCCAAAGTCTAACCCACTCCCTAAACCTCATGCCCTCTCCTTAGCTTGCACCCCCTTTGATGGAAACACTCCCCCTTAACCCAAAACCTAACTCAACTCACCAAAAATGGAACGTGGGCCCTCCTAAATTGCCAAGTGCGCCCTCCCTAGCCTCTTAGCTCATCCCAAGACAACCCACAACCTTACACCTCATCAATCCATCACCAAAACCCTAGCTTGGGCACCCCTCTCATTGAGATGTGCTCATTTGCTCTTGATTTGACACTTGGACTTCATCCAAGTGCCTTCACTTTGCCTCTAGAGGTATAAAGAGAACCCCTCCTCACACTTTTTCCTCACCATTCTTTGAGCTAAAGTTATGCTACCGAATTTTTGCCATCTTCTTGCTCTTGTCATCTCACATTTCACTCATTGCTCTTGAAAGTCTTGTAGCAACTTGTTGCTACAACACTCTCATACTTTTGGATTCAATAAACAAAAAGCTTTGGAGGATTTTGGACCAATATAGATTAGTCATGTTTGTCCATTGCACATGAGGTGACTTTGTTCCTTTACACTTTGTGGGTTTCTAGCTAGTATCTTGGGCAAATTAGTTTGTTTGGGTAGATCATTAGACTCTAGAGCTGCTGATCTATGTATGTTGATTAGTTAGGATTGTGTAATTAGTTCACTTTGCTATTCTATATCATCATACTATGTTGTTTTGAACTCACATTTTGTCTTAGTGTGCAGATTTGTCTCACAAGGGTTGGTTGGAAGAGGCTTTAGAGGAGTTTTCAGCCAAAGCTTGCACAAACTCTTGGCCTTTTGATTTGGATCTGATATATTGTTGTCATTTCATTCCATTTTCTGTAGCTAACATTCTCTTAGATAGGTCAAAATATCAATTTTTCAGTTCAGATTTTTATGTCAAAAATTTCTGTGTGAAAACAGAAAATTTTTTGTAACATTTGGGTGTGTTTTGCAGCATTTCCAGCAAGCTTTTGCTTGCTGTTTTTTTGCAGGTTCTTACCAAATCTAAGGAGAGATGCTGCTCAAAACTACTTAGAAGACTTCCCCAATAACCATTCTTGGGTTGGGTAACTATTTCCCAACTTTTCTCCTTTAAATTCCTAGTTTTCTTTCATTATTTCATTCTTTTTTTTTATCCATAATCATAAACTAACATAGTCTAGTTCGTTTTAATTTTCACGTTATTCATTCTTTATTCATTTAGTTGTTGGCCCCTCTTGTCCAATAGACAAGTTTGTGTGCCCTAACATTTAATAATTTGTTATTAGCTTAGATAACCCTCTTTGGCCAATAATGGTAGGCTTGCCTCCACCTTGGTCATTGTGAGTGGTTCCTCTCTTTCTAAGTTTTTCTTTCATATCTAATAAGCTAATGTGCTGGCACCTTGGGAGAGTAATCCCCAAAATCGCAAGGAGAAATTATTAGAACGTCTTTCACTACTTTAGAGAAATTATTATGGGGAGTGAAAAACTCAAGGGAAATTAATGAGGCTGAAAAGCCCAATTAATGACCTGAGGATAAAAAACACTCAGTGAAAGGAACTCTCCTAATGAAGAAGTCATAATGCAAATGACTTAAACTATGATCCATGTAGACCTATTACATTATTATCCCACGCAGGGGAGCGGAAATTCCAATTACAACAAAATGCTGAAGGTCAAAACTGCCTTATAGAACCAACAAGTCTTCAACTTGGTAGCACCATTAGGTGCATATCTTCATGGCACATGGAGTTGACCCCCTAGTTGAATAGGTGGTCAATAGGGCTAAAAGGCCACCAGATGGATGTTAAAACCCCAGCTAGGGGCAGGTATATACCAAAGGCTTGCACCAGAGAGTGAGGAGGACGTTCCACCAGAGACAGCCTAGCAGGTATGGACCCAGGGGGGTCTTGCCCTCCCACCATGATATTGGCCCTTGAAGGCCCTTGACATCATCATTCAGAGCCTTGACGTCACCCAGTTGAGGCACCCAGCTTTAGGATGGCATTGGTTGGCACGTGTTGCAGTTCCAGAGGGGTTTTGAGCCCCAACATTCCACTTGGAGGGCTAGCGTTCCATCAAGGAGGCTAACGTCACCCTAGGAGGGGCATGATGTCACCCTAAAAAGCTTAAATTAAGGTTTTATTTGACAAGTTTAAGTAAAATTGGATTTTCTCATGTAAACTGGCCATGTCGGCCTTTTTGACCTAATTTTGTAATTATAGGTCATTTTGATTGTATAAATAAGGGATTTTTCCCTTGTATTTTATCATCATTCTTTCACTTGTAGAAGTGAGGTCTGAAATTCGACTCCCTTAGGGTTTATTGGCTGAAATTAAGTGGTGCGCAACTCTTGGAGGAGGCGTACTTTGGTGTTTTTTGGCATTTTCTTGGTAGAAAGTCTTCAACTAGGCTATATGCTAGATTATTCTTGGTGAATGTAAGTGAATTTCTGCAATTCTTCTTTACTTTGAATGGTCATAGTACATTTACTTTGCATTTTGCTAAGATTATGAAATTGCTAGCTTAAAACCCTAGGAGATCAAGCACATGTTATTGTCCTTGTCTCAATAACTTTTCACCTACTAGATTTTGCTAAGAAAACCTATCCTTTGAAGCATGTGCTAGAGCCCTACCATTGTAGCACTCTAGCAACATTTGCTTCATCAAGCCATTATTTACTTCAAGCTTGAGCTAAAGAAGAAGGAAAACCGCTAGGGCCTAGGGTTACCTACTTCCTAGTGGTTGTTTTCCTTCTAGGGTTTGTTGATTGAAGCCTTGGGTTACCCACACCTCAACCATCATCCCTCTTGTCCTTAGCTCACACATTATCATTTGATTCCTTCAAGATTGTTGCTGCAAAAAGTGACTCCATTAGCTCTAAAGACATTGATCTAGACCTTATATTTGATTGATTGATGAGAACAACCCTTAAATCTTTTACCTCAAGCTACTTACTAACTTTTCCTAACCCTAGATTAGACTAATCCAATAACCTTCTTGCTGTTGTTACAAAAGTAAGGTACAGCCAATTATTACAGCAGTAAAAGCTCTTAAAAGCAATTACAAAAGTTTATTTTTACATTGCCTAATTAGCTTCTGACAAGTGCTAGTATATTGTTATTGCTAGATTATCATTTTTGGTCATTTTGAAGCTTATTTAAGGCATTGATTGTGAAGCCATCATATATATATACATTGTTGCTATAGAATTTTTGTTTGCTTCAGCTTGTATCAACTTATTGCTTTCATCGACAAGTCCAAGGTTTTATGAAGCACTAACATCAAATTGTATTTGCAAAAGATAGTGTTTTCTTGTTGCTTTGTTTTGGACAGGTACACTTAAGCATATCATTGCTTCATTTGTTAAAACTTTGGGACTTTCTGATCGGTGTGACTTGTGAGAGGGGATAACTTTTCTTGATATCTAAACCTTTGCCTTCTCAAACCCCAAGTCACTGGGGACGTCTCCCCTGGGCTATCATCCCTAAATAGAAAGAGGTGTCTTATTAAGGTGACAATGATAGGACAACCTCCTGTTACGCCAATTTGCCTTCCTTTAACCTTTCCCTTTGGGACAAGTACAAATTGCGCGATAACATGTCCCATCTTCTGAAAAATGAAGCATCTGTAATTTGAGAAATCCTTCTTGAACTTGTGAGTCTTTTGTAATCCATGAGGTTTCTTATCTTTCACAATGCACTTTGCTAAAAATGGGTTTCACAATGCACTTTGCTAAAAGTTCGTGTTAAAGATGAGCATTTTGGACTAAATTGTATATATTTCACAAAAACATCTCAAGCTGCTTTAAGGATTCATTTTAATATATAATTTATTTTCCCTGCAAGAACCAGTTCAGACTCCAGAGTGTCTCTACTAGTGAAAAAATGCCAATGGATGCCTTTTGTGTAGAAAACCTAAAAGTACTTCCATGTCCTCATGAAATTCAACTTTCATTTATGATCTTCTAGAAGTAAATTCCAGACCCAGCTAGAAAAGGTAGACTCAAACACAGAGACTACGGAAAAGGTATCTTGTAATGCATGTTGTCGTAACTTGATAATACTTTGTCAATGGGGTTGTGATTCAACATTGTCAGGGCACCCACGAAAGGATCAATACCCCCAGAAACATAAATAAGCAGTTGGAGCTAGGTGCAAGTCCTGAGTAATTTTGACACAGGAGTACCCCCTGTCATGAAAGCTTAGCGGAACAAAAGGGCTTGTGTTCAGTGTTTTGACCCTCGAGGGCCATTTTGGATACATAAGCAGGCTGCTCGTGGTGCTTGATCTCTTCGGGGCCAGTTCTAATGCTCCCCTTTAAGTATAAAGGAAATACTATAAAATAGCGATGCTTCTACGAGCGTATTCATTGATTCTGAATTTTGAACTGGTGAAGCTCAGGATTAAGCATAACCCATGCTTATTAGGCACCTATATTTTCATCAAATTTTCCATCATTATGCAATCCCAGGTGTCAACGCATGGATCTCATGTGGTAACAAAGAGAAGGGAAATGCCAGAGTCAGAGCCATCATAGGCACTCTGATATCGAAAAGACATATATAGATGACTCATGAGAGTTTCTGTAAAATGTTTATTATATTTAAAAATGCAGACAGTAATTCACACCGTAGCCCCTCTAATGAATTTCAAATTCGGTAAGGGTTTAGACCACTAACAAAAGCAATGTTTCTGCCCCTACAAGGTAACCAGTTCAATTCTCAAATAGTCATTATAATTGAGGTTCCACGGTTAAACACGAGTTTTTCTCTATTCTGTAAGGGGAAAAAAACCTCACAACATTACAGATTTTTCAATTGACAAAAACATAGACTGATACAGTAGATCGGATGTATTAGTGTGTAGAACTGACCTTAGGATACAGTAGGCGTGTGTTTGCCCAGAAATCTTCGGTTCCAGAATCAGAATTCGCACGAATAAATTTTGGGTAAAACTTTATTAAAACTAAAACTTGTAACAGTGGCCAAAGAGGTCGCCTATTTTTTATGTTATTTAAAATGTTAAAATTATGATTTCAATAAGTTATTAAATTTTTAAATGAAATTGGTAGAATAAATACCCTTTAAAATTAATATTTAAAATTAAAAAAAATTGAATATAATATATGATATGAATATCCCCTTAGATTTAGAATTTAAAGTAAAAGAATGATAAATATCATTTAATTATAAATTTAAATTTAGCAGAATAATGAAATATATGTTATACGAAAATAAATTTTCATTAACTATAAAATTACAAATATAAATAAATAAGATGTTTAAAAATACTAGGTTGTGTAAAAAATTACAAATATAAAATATAAATAAGATGTTAAAAAATACTAGGTTGTGTAAATGATTTTAAAATGATAAAATCAAAGAACATTTTATAACTTAGAATTGTTTAAATAGTGTTAGCTTCTAAATAAATGTGTCATGTTTCTTCCAAAATCAAATAAATTATATTTTTATTATTTATTATTTAAGATAAATTTATTATTTAATTAATTAATTGTTATGAATGGAGGAAATATTTTGTTACATAAATAAAGGGTTTTATAAATCAATTTAGTTTGTTAAGTCATAATCTTAAAATTACATAATAATGATGGTGATTTATTATTTATATTTAATGTAGAAGGTATAATAGTGATGGTGATTTATTATTTATATTTAATGTATAAGGTTAAGGTTTTGACTTAGATGGTGATTTATTATTTGCTACTTAATGTATAAGGTTAAGGCCTGACTTTATTTTTGTTGAACATCAATTTTATTGATTCTTGTTTTTTCCAATTTAATGTTAAGTTTTAATTTAAAATTACACGAAGTGGCATGCAAGACTTATTATTTGTATTTAATGTATAAGGTTAGGTGTTTGACTTGATCTTTTGTTGGTATCATTAATTTTATTGGATTCTTGTTTTTTTCCAATTTAATGTGTTAAGTTTTAAATTTTAAAATTTAAGGCTGATGGTGATGCATGATTTATTATTTGTATTTAATGTATAAGGTTAGGTGTTTGACTTGATCTTTTGTTGGTATCATTAACTCTACTGGATTCTTGTTTTTCTTTAATCTTCCATGGATCTTATGATTCATGTGTTGGACAACTCTATGCAACTAACTTTCTTAAATTGCAATAGGTGCCACAATTTAGGTGATTAATTTGAACATTATGGGATCATTTGGCCACAAAGCATTCACCATCCAATTGTTGGCATTTTTTACATGAATCCCCTCAAAAGTTGGGGCTAGGAGATGTAAGGTCTCTAGACAAATTTGTAAGTTATTTCACTCTCTCAATCTCAATAGACATGTGCATTAACCCTATAAACCTACTTACTCAGTGCAAGAGAACCATAATAACTCCAAACATTAACAGAAGACAAAATGTTGTAGTGAATCAAAACACCTTACTAGCCTACTCACTAATACAAGGCCTCTTTGTTAAAATGTGCTCAAAAATAATAATGTGTAGTCCCTACTAACATATCACTAATACAAATCATATTTATGAGTGTATTTGCCATAACAATGATATGTAATCCCTACTAACCTACCCATCAATACAATACTTCTTTACAACATGTTTGTTAAAACAATAGTATATAATCCCTATTAACCTACTCATTATAACAAAGATGTTAATAAATCATGCTACACTAACTCAAATTTTAATATATTATTGGCATTCCCCGTATAAGAGTAATATAATCAATCTATGTGACTAACCCCTAACAAAGCCTAAATCCCATATGCTTAGCATGGCATGGGTGACTATTATATGGCAGTATGATTTATCTAGTTGTCTTCTTATTATGAGTTCTAAAGTCTAAGTCAGCTTTCCCATGGACAACTAAAACATGGAAAAGGAAAAGGAAAGAAGAAAAAAACCTTTTCAACCTTGTGGTTAGACTTTATATGCATGGAGAAAAGTTGGTGTGCATTAATGAGCATGTTGGAAGAGGAAGGAGAAAAATAACATTTTCAACCTTGTGGTTAGACTTTATATGCATGAGAAAAGTTTGTGCACATTAATGAGCATGTAGACAAGGTGTGGGACTATTGACTCTTTTTTTTTCGACTTCTGTCATCTTAAAACGTAGGTAAGTGGGAACCACTTTGTTATACCATAGTCCCCTTTTCTCTGTTATGCATTATTATTTTTAATTAATTTATCTCTCTTAGCTTATATAATGCTTACACTAATGCATCCTAGTCAATTTAGGAAAAACATAGTGTTATTAAGTAACTAGTCACATTCACAAGTGGGGCCTTTGCTTTGAGTTTTTACTATGTAAGTTGACCAACCATTTGATTTTATATGAACAAAATACAAAAAGTCGTGAGATGCTTCCTTATTACTGAAATGTTTCTCATCTAAATAAAATGTTTATATAAGTGATATTTACATATCAATGTATGTCAAAAATATGATACTGAAATGGGTTATTACATTTTTCTTCATCTAAGAAAGTGTAGTAGCTTTAGCGCAACCTTGAATTCTAAATAAATATGGATACTCTTCCTTTGAAGCATCTTCCATCTCTCATGTTTTCTTATTTGGTTTATAATGTTTCCACTAAACCTTGACATATGTGATTGCTTGCTTTTAGAGCATCGTTACCTTCATGTTGAGGAAGTCAAAGGGCTTGTTTCAGAACTCTTCATTCGGTTCCACCTAAATCATAGCTCAGTGGAACACGGGGTTGGGATCATGTGCATATTTATTGAGTAAAGGAACATAAAATACATTGTGTGCTCTAATACTCACTAGCAATGCAAATCTATATACAACATGATATATTCTCTCTACAATGTTGAATGGCTTGCAATATCTAGGAGCTCATTTGGAACAACTTCCAAGCTTCAATGAGATTCTCTTATATTTCACCCTCAAAAACACATGATGACCCATTGGTACACCTAAATTGTATTCAAAGTTTCATCGTTTTTATGGAAATCTTTGTTGCTTTTGTATTTTTCATTATTTTGACATCTTTCTCTCCCATCTCCCAGGACTAACAATTTTGGCCTAGGTGTAATTATATCTGTAGGATTTATATTCAAGCTAACTAGTGTATTATAATGTGTTCTATACAATGCCTTGAATGGAATCATCCCCAAACATGCATTGTGTCAATTATTATATACAAACTCTATGTGGGTAATCTTCCCATTTGGACATCTTGTCCATGTCATACTTTTGCAACTTGGAATTCAAATCCCTCTAGGTAGGTTTTCTTAAGGTTTATTTTTGCATGCATCCTTTGCCTATCATTGACACCATTAATCTCAATCATGATAGGTTAGTTGTCATGCAATGGCCCCGAGTGGTCACTCATGATTGTCATAAGGCCTTGTAGGGCTAATTAATGGCCCTTGGGCTCAAGGACGAGTCATTTGGTCCATCAAAATTTGTTGTTACCCATAGCATTGATGTACTCGTCGACTATAAGCATAATGGTTATGCCATAGGGAACCAGAAGAATTGTACAAAAGGTACTTCACAAGGTAATTATCTAACCCTCTAATGAAACCCATATGGATATTTTTCTTGAAAGTTGTTGTATACGATAAGCTGAAAAAGCACATACTTATCAGGTATTTCATCAATTGAATTCCTCTTAATCATTCAGGTTGGTTTGGGTTAAAGGAGTATGGGAGCCACATGGGTGGAATTATCTTAGCACCCAAATCCTAACAAAGGGATTTTTTCTATTTTCTTTTAAAGAAGTGTCACATTTTAGCAGTGTTTTCCTATGTGCAACTATGTTGGTTTGTGTGTGTGTTGAGTTCCCTAACTTACCAAGATAATTTTTAGGGTTTTGGGATCACATATGTGTGTCAATTTAGGGTTTTTATGTCACGAGCCTCCTCATTTATTTATCATTGGACCTTAAAGAAGGGTTGGTCTAAAAGTCCATCTCTCAAAGGACCTCAAGGAATTTGTCTTCATTGGGTTGGTGACAAAGTGGTCAAATAGTCTGTGAGTTATATCAACCTCTCGAGTACTTATTTTTGGTGCCAAATTTTAAACAATAGAATTTGAGGTTTCCCTATTATCGATAAACTTTATACTCTCGATGCTTTTGTTGATTCTAGTACAACTTCAAGCAAGAAATGCCTCTGAATCCAATAATGAGGATGAATGTGTGGAAGCAGTACAAAAGATCTCTCAAAGAAATAAGGATGTGACAACCTAGAAATCACGTGAAAATGAGAAGGTTGGTGTCTTGGTGTCAACCACTAATAGGCCCATAACCTCAACCATTGAGACGGATATTGTGTGCCCTTCCCAAGTTTTCTCCTCTTGGGGTAAGCATGAAAAGACATGCTTTCTACCCCCCTTACTGAATACTCAAGAGACCTTAGAGTCTGAGGAATTTCTAAAGTGACCCAAATTTCATACCATAAACAATTGGATGCAGGCCTCTAGTCTCAAAAGTGTTATCTTATAAAAACACTATGGGGTGTTGACTAACCTTGGCAATAATGGTGACAAAAAAGATATAGATTATCTTGTTATTTTACCATGTTGAAGGTAGCTTTGTGGAATATTAGAGGGTTTATGGGCTCTTGTAGAATATTCATGGTTTAGAATGTGAGAAGTTTCATTCCTAATTTATATATATTGTGTTTACATGGAGTTGACATTTATGGTTTCTCGTGTAGAAAAACCTTGAATTTTATATGGTCGAATGATGTTGTTTGTACTTCTAATCATATTTATGGCAAGTGGGTTCTACTATATTGGTTTCATCCAACCTTGCTTATGTTGTTATCAATTGGGGTACATACCCATTGTAGAGACTTGTTTAGGTTATGACTCATCACAGAACCATCCATTTAAGTTAGCGCATACTTTGCAATTTTCTCTCTTTCTTCAAAAACTACAAGGCCATAAAGAATAATAGTCTCCTTAGCCAATATATACTATCACTACTACTTAATAGCTTGAAAAATCATATAGAGTTCATGGTCATAAGTTGACTAGTCAATACTACATCATTGAATGTTTCTAATCGATTGTTGATCATGTGTCCATCTTAAATAAGAATAACAATGAGTGTGTTAGGGTCCTACCCTAATCTCCCTACTTTAGGCTACCTAGGCATTAGTCAATTTATGTATGCAACCATCCTCTTTGATTAAGGCCCATTAGATAGTAGTGGATAGATATTTAATGTAAAAGGGTCCACTTTATTGAATAAGGCCCACTGGGTAGTTGGTACTCATTAATGACGAGACCATAGGTGGTTAGGATTTTGTTATTGAGAATCTATTTAAAGAGAACATGAGGCTATGAAATTTGTTGTCGAGTATTGTTGTGTTTGGAGATTTGTTAGGTGAAAGATCATCCCACCTTATGAGGCCAATGAACATTGCTTTATTTCTTCTTATTATCATAATACAAGGGTATATTTCACATATTTCATCTTATTTGTCTCTTGGATTTGGTTTTCTACATTCAATCTATATATGCCTAGTTTGTGTTTCAAGTCTAATGGTTAAGGAACACTACAAGTGGTATCAAAGCTCTTTCCTAAGCCAACACGCCTCCATATTTTAGTATTTTTTAGGCTGGAGATGTGTTATAACATATTTAAATAACACGTAGATCTATCATTCAGCATGTGAAACTGTTAGCCTATGGCTTACCTTTACCAATCACTAAGTCTAAATTGTCACCCATATTTGTATTATTCATTTAGGATATTAGTAATATATCCTCAAGTGATGACTAATGATTTAGTTAAGATTGCCTAGCCTAGTCATCATGCATGATTTTAGGATCTAGAGAAAATCTCTCTATGAGGTGGCATCACCCATTGTACTATAAAAATGTAACATTGGAGTGAATACAATTAGTGTTGGCTAATATGTCTTTTCCGCCATGTTGTTATTCTTGTTTATGTTTTATCAATTGGTATCAGAGCTCTCATGGTATTAAGGGCATAATAACTTCACCGTGGTAGTTTCCATGGAAGGTGAAGTGGTATGAGAGCTCTTATGGTCTTAAGGACCTTGTAGCCTATACTAGCAAATTGCAGACTTGCAATATTTGGGATGTGAAATGGAGATAAAGAGAGCTAGAGCCGAGACAATGTACGGACACGATTCAAAGTTTGGCGTGCATTTTACAGACTTTACAACCAATCAAAAACCAGGTAAGGCAAATTTTGCAATTTCTTTTATGGAATTATTTCACCGCCATCAGGATTGAGTTCTGAGTCATATATTTTGGCATGAAATCACAATTGGGCACAAGTTAATTAAATCGATGTTGTCTCTTTGGGAATTTTGAATCAAAGTTGTGATATTTATCATTTTTTAGTCAAGTCAAGGCACAGACATGCCGGACGAAGTTAGATCTACTACAGAATCTTGTACGGTTGTTTATGGAACATTTCATGACTAAATACTCTAAAACAAATCCATGCCCAACAAATCTGTCAAATGCCCTATAGATCCGTCAAACACCCAACATATTTACCTTTAGAGCGATTCTCTCAACTAAGGCCGAGATTTGAGGTAAGACGTTGCTAATTTAGTGCCTTGAGCCTCCTCAAATTGAAGAAACTAGAAAGCTCATTCATGGCCCTCTGAACAACATCTTGAAAAATCCCAGGGTTTCCGTTATCAAACCCACGTTTCTATTATGGACAAAGTGCAGATTCTCAGAGCCAACTTTGTCAATTGTCGACCATAGCAAAGACTATATTATACAATGAATATTTTTTATATTTTTCAAAAACCGTCCATAAATTAAGTCTCATTTTTTCGTTTTCATCTGCATGCTCGCCATTTAGTTGTTGCCTCCACCTCCGCCTTCACGCGCAGTTTACAACCCTAACTTGCCATTCCAAGCAGATCGAATTAATGAAGAAATTTCCATTGAATTCTATGATGTCCAACTTACCCAGAGACCGAAAAGTCATGTTGATTTGCCCAACAATCTGAAAACACACGAATTAGCATTTTTGGCACACAATCTCACAAAATCACCTAACCCGGGATTCTTTCTGTCGTCGTTTCGGTTTGGTGACTGCGTATTGCAGGCATTATCATCGGATGCTTAAGCCTTGGATCTTCTTATTGTTAATATAGCTGTAAATATTACATAGTAATCAACGCATAGCTGCTTAAAGAGATGCACGCTGCATTGAACCTATGATTTAATGCATTGAATCCGATATGAAGGTGCAACAATAAAGAAAATTCTGATGATATTGCTTTCTTCCCAAGAAGACGGAGTCTCATCCCTCATGGCATCCAAAATGTCGTTGTAAAGGATTTAGATGACATTGATGGTTGCGCTGGTAACTTCGTGGTGGCAAACGTCTACACAATCGAAACTTTTTAATATCTGCTTAGTTGTAGGTTACTGCGGCTTCTCAGGAATCTATGAACGTGGTGTTGCAGATGAGGTGCATTGGAGACCTGCATCCAGATAGAAGTAGTCATGGACTGTAAAAGGCAACTCACCAAGTGGAAGAGACAATTGTCGTAGAACTGTGGGGCACATGGAGCATTCATTGCTTCGTGTAACAAATTGTTGCAGAGCAATGCGGATTGATCAGCGACAAGCATTGAGCTAAGTAGTAGAGGCATTTGATTCAACACACCTCTATATCCTAGAAAATGATCTGAGTAAAGAATATTTTCGTTGTTCTATTTCTATCAATTTGCACCAACGATCTTTCTCATCAATAATGTGCACCATCACTCTCTGATCTATGGAAAAATAATCAACACTCTACCAATGAAAGTATTTGGTGTATTAGTTTTACATGATATTCCTCTTTTCCTTCTCATGTACTCTATACTATGTATACAAAACCAAATCTGAAAGATCTGGATATAAAGTGAAGCCTGGAGAGCCCGCGGCCTATTTGAAATTCCATGTATCTATTGAGTTGGTGCGATCTAGATTAGAGGTGAGATCATAATCGTTCTTCAACAAATCTGCAGAAGAAACCAACTCATCACTACATCCACAACAACTTGATTCTCTTTGGGGAAGAGGATATTGCCATCACCACGTTGGCACCGAGCAGTGCAAGAACACGAGCTACCAATAATAGTTGAAGCAAGTCACCAGCTATCAAATTAAGGTTGAACTGCCCATGTTATTTTTTAAAAGGAAAAGTGAATGGTGTTTTTTCTCTTTGATTAGAAAGAATGCCTTGCTTTGAAGATTTCTGGAGTTAGTCTAAAGTAAATTTGTTTTGGGTTATGATATTACTATCCATCTTTTTGGTTAAAAGATGATTGAAATATTTTTTTAATGACATATGAGTTATAAA
>SNQJ01S0116946.1:42140-69922 GCA_010110895.2 Picea sitchensis | reverse complement strand
TCCTTCTAGAAGCGAAAGATTCTATTAGGTCTTCTTACATCTGCCTTATTCTATTTTATTGAAAGGTCTTATTAATATTGACCTTTATTACATCCGAATACATTGATCTACCTATGTGCGGGTTAGGACCTTAACATTTCGACACTGGAGCTGCTCCAGGCATCAAGTTTACAGAAAAGTCAATATCTCTCTTTGGGGGTAGTCTAGGAACCTCTTGAAATACATCTTCAAACTCCTTTAGTACTGCATGATCTCCAATATTTGAGACTTCATCCTTATATGCTTCCTCCACATGGGATGCAAATAATTAACAACCTTTACTGTAGGACTTCTTCACCTGCATTGTTGAGATTTCTCTGATAGCAACAACTCTAGGAATTCCTTGGACTGTTTTCCTATTTCCTTCCTCATCTAGGCAAGCGAATGCCTTGTTACGACATTCTAGGATGGAATGGTGCTGGTCCAACCAGTCCATCCCAAATAGACAGTTAAGAACCTAAAGGAAGAATGTTCAATTCAACCTTTGCACTCATTCCATTCATGTCCATTGGATAGGAATTAACTAACTCAGTGATGTTCCTCTTGGTTCCTGTAGCCAGCTGCACTAACCAAGAATTTTCATGTTTGTTTCTTGACAATTGCAAACTTTCCACCACTCTAGGATCTATATAACTATGGCTAGCCCCTGAATCAATTAAAATAGTAAAGGCATGGTTGTTGATCATACCTTCCACTTCAATCATGTGCGACTGATATTCTTCTTGCTTGTTGTCTAGGGATGTGCAGATTCTTGGTATTCTACTGCCCATGTCTTCCATTGTTTCATCTTTCTGAACATTATGGACATCTCTCACTTTTCCATTTTTGTGGGGAAAATATTTGTACTTGTGGTTCCCCTGACAGCCCCAACACTGAATGGGAATATGCCTTGGCCTTTGTTCCCCTATGCCAACCATTCTTGGCTCTCTAAATGATGGATGTCCTTGAGGACTATTTCTGAGAAAGGGAGGTTTGTTTCCCTTCTGCCTCTACTCTTTATTAAACTTCTTTTGGTCATCACAAGCCTTTCGAAAAGTAGGATTTTCTCTTTGTTGCTCATATAAGCATTTTGTTCTTCTTATAGTTTATTCCATAGTCTTAGGGTCATCATATTGTATCTTGTCACCAATGGAAGGTGGCATTCCACTCAGATACCTTTGAATATTGACAGTCTCATCTTTGATGAACGAAACATACTTCAACAATTCTAAAAATCTTTGTTCGTATTCATCAATGGTCATGCTGCCCAGTTTGAGTTCAAAGAACTCTTTCATCTTTATGTCATAGTATCTTTTAGTCAAATATTTATTCTCAAAATACCTCTTGAATTCTTTCCAAGTGACATCTTTCTTTCTAATGTGTTGCACCTACACAAGCTGATCCCACCACATGGATGATTTTCCTTTCAGTTGATACATCGCAATTCTTCCTTCTGCATGAGAGAAATAATTTTTCAATTGGAAATATTTCCTCATTCCAAGCAACCATGTTTCGACATCTTCCTCATTCTTATGTTCTCCATCAAATGTAGGAGGATTAATCTTGTTCATTTCTCCCTTCAGTTCATCAACTCCAGATCTCCTGTGATTTCTGGTAGGAGATGGGCTTGAACTACTATGTTCCCTCCTCTTGGAGCGACCTTGAGAGTGATGATGGTGTCTACCAACACTCCTTGATATTCTTCCCTCAGAAGTCTGGTGACTCCCTGTTTTTATTGAGTCTCTCTCCTTGTCCAAATTCTTTTCTATTATATCCAGACTCTTCATCAACTTTAATTTGAATTCTCCTTGTTGTTCCTTATCTTTCATGAGCTTTCTTCTATATTCTTAGTGAGTTTGGGCATCTTTCTACAATATTTCAATGGTTTTTATCATATGCCCTTCCTTATCTATCTCTTCTCCATGCCCATTGGAGTTCGACCCTTCAACTCCCAAATGAACATCCATCCCTTTAGCTTCATTCTCTGAACTGGAAGCATTTTGTGCCTCCTCCATTTCTTTGTACTCAGTGGAAACTCTATTCAGTTATGGAACTCTTTAAACTTCTGCAAACACAATGTGTAGACAACTGGAATTTGTCAGGTCATCATTCCTTAACAAATCCCACAACATTCATAAACAAATCTCATTTAAGAAAAAAATTAAACTCCATTTTCTTTTGGGGCTCTGCTCTGTGAATTTTTTGGGCACTAGCCCCTTTCTCTCAGTCCCCAACCCATGCGATCATGGGTTGTGACCAAGCACTAAATCAAAAGTCACTTAATCGGGCCTTCGACCTTTGACTTAGAAATTTTTTCAAAGCAAAAAACAACAATCTCTCGGAGTTCATAGTTACCAAACTCACGAAGTAGAGTGGATCAACAGTCCATGTCTACCCAGCATCCAATGACTGACACTTACTATGGAACCTTAGGTGTCTGGTTTTCAGGTCTTCGGGACTTTGGAGCTTCAGAGGATCTCGCATCCACACATCCGAATTGTTAATCTCCAAACATTCCCAATCACCTTTGGTGACGTCATTATGTCACATCACTTAACGTTTTCCAATTGCGGGGGCATGCAACGATGGTTTGGAGCAACCCTCCTTTCATCCCACAATTATTCTAATGCTAACACGTAACCCCTCATTGAAACCATGGTTTGCATTGTGGGACCGCCTTGGAGAATTAGCTTCTGTGCAACTTGGGTCCCTACAATGTCTCTTGGCTATTGATCTTGATGTATTGTGATCAACACCACTATGGTTCCTCTTACCTTTAACTACATTATGTAACCTCATGCCCCACTAAACATGCTCATACAGGGTGCCACATGGCGAAATAGTAGTGACTGATACACGGCCCATTCATATGGGTGACACTCGTCACGTTCCTAATGCCATCTCAACCTTCCATGGTTCAGAATCCACTTACACTTGGCACATAACCCATTTGTCCATGTCACCTCCAACTGATCTGAAAATAGAAGGCTGACTTGTTATGCTATGCAAGCACCCTCTACTTCATTAAATAAACTTTACAGGACCTTGCTTCATGTGTTAAAATATGCAAGATAAATTATGTGCCAAGTTTATGAATCTTCTTTTGAATGTTTATGTGTGAGGAATTGTTCTTTTAGATGGTTAAATATGTACTTCAATTAAATACACAGCAACACAACTTGCAAAAAATAAACCATCAAACTCACAACAAGAACAACATGATAAAGGAGTTCACCCCCCTCCGGGCTACATCTCCTTGAGCCTCCATTAATGGACTTGGCTCTCTGGGATTAATTTGTCAAAAGTTCTTTTACAAGCTGTTGCTCAACTCCAATGGAAAAATAGACTGTACCATTGAGATCAGAACACATAAAAACCCCAAAAATGACTAATAGAACTCTGAAAACGGATCATGGCTCATCCGGGCATGACCTCTTCTACATGTGGCCATAAGCTTCCATGAGATTCTCTTTGGAAAAAACACCTGTAAAAGTCCTCAAAATCCTCTAAAACCTGTCCCAATGTGTTTAGAGCATAACAATTATCCAAACATGATTATTCAATCACAGAAAACAAACATAGGCTCACCAAAACATGTCCTCAATCAATGAGGGCTTCAAGCTCCCTGGAGCTTGCTGAAACTTCAATGGCTAAAAAAATGCAAAAAGAAGTCTTCAAATGGCCTTGATAACAGGGCCAATGGATTCAGGACGTCCAAAAACCCTTAACTGGGCTTTTACAGCACCTCAATCGGCCAAAAGATGAGGAAGATAGGCCTCCTGCCATTTTCCTCCTTCAAGCTTGTTGTCTCTGCATCTACAAAACACACCCTTGTTAAATGAACCTGGCACACATGCAATATATAGCGTGAAAACCCAGCACTGAGAGAAACCGCGTCGACAGTGCAAACTGTAGGACGGTTCTGGGCACGCCAGCCCCTAACCGCCTAGCACCTGGGCACATGCGGTCCTCCATACGACCGACGCAAAGGGATAAATCCAAAGGCAATCATACCATGACACATGGCGGGTCGTTTGAACCGTTCAAACCATAATTTGAAACCGCGCCAACCGTTAAACCAAGTCACATGGTAGTACATACATGACCGGAGGCTATGTTATACCCGCGCGCAATCGTATATATATATGGTGGTCATATGTAATAGCAACATGACCATGGGCCAGGGCTAAGCCCCGGCCCAACCCCCGCCCAAATATACAAATATACAAATTTAAATATAATGCAAACCATTATATGGTAAGAAACATTGTATGGGCGTATTGGTCATGCATACTTTTTTATAGTGTTACATCGGTGGTGAGGTCTGGGGTTCGACCCCCACGGACCCATAAAATTTTACATAACAAACTATAAACCAATAAAGGGGTGCCACGTGGCAGCCCATGACTGGGCCACGTGGCACCTTACCATTTGCCCAATAACAGCCACGTGTCAACAAATGATTCGCCCAAATATTCCAATCCAAAACTACCATGTCATCATGTATGGTCAAGCCACATCACCTGCCAATTCAGCTTTGCCACGTCGTCGTACGGACATGCCACGTCAGCATCCATTTTTTTACCTATTTGGCGATTCAAACAGATCGCGATATCTTTCACTCCCGACGTCCGTTTGAGATGAAATGAATTGCGTTGGGTTTGTGATGATGAGGGCTACGCTCACGTTCGTTTTGAGGCAATTCCAAGAACGTTGATTTTTGAGCTAAAATTTGATCCCTGGTCCAGATTTTGATCACCAATTGATGTCATCATGACTCACCAATTTGGCTCTTCGAGCTTTGGAGCTTCAAAATTTGGGAGTTTCAATTCCTCTACACTCTTTTTTTCCCGGAGCACTTTCTCCCAGAGTTCATGATCCACCAACGCGTGTCCTCCTTCACGATCAATAGCTATGAGTGACTTAGGCACTTCGGGCTTCAGGAGTTTCAAACTCACAACAATTGCCTCCTTCCGAAGTACATCCACCTAAAGTTAATGATCTCTTGACGCGTGTCCTTCGCAATGGACAATTGCGATCTACTTTGGCCTTCAGGACTTCAGGATTTTGTCACACTCCACACTTGAAATCCTTTGAAGTGACTTCCCTTTGCCTTCCTGGAAATGGATCTAATGGACAGGCTCTTTTCCTATGATCTACAGTGTAGATCTCCTTCAGAATTTGGAGCTTCATGTTTCATCATTTCTCTTACCTTTGCATTCAGTTTCACTGACATCACGAAGTCCGAAGTGCTTCCAGGTTATCCTTTCTGCACTTTCTCCAGATCTGATGGTCGTAAAGGTTTTTCCTCTCCTTCCGAACATATGCTATGGATCCAACATCCCACGTGTTGAGCTCTCTCTCTGTGGTAAAATACCACATCGAATGCAGTTTTATTCTACCTCTACTCCTCCTGAGCTTTGTAACACGACCAAGTAACCCCTTGGCACTTAGAAACATTCTAAGGTTCGAAATTGGTTCCTCCAAACACCATTTCCACTCGAAACCTTGGGTCCAAAGACCACTTATCTGGCCCATCCAGGCTCAGCGTTGAAACCATACTCTGATACCATATTGTAACATCCTCGGCCATCAACCCCACTACCGAGAAATGATACTACGCGGAACATTCTCATACATATATATTTAATATGCATATTTAACCAAACAATACAAAGCAAACAAAAAATTACTGCTAACATACATAATTAATTGAATTAACAGTAATTCATACATTCAACAGAATACATGAAAACATACAAGCATCAAAGACATGCATTTTAATTGAAATTAAACACATAATGATACTTATCTTTGGAACTGGAGTAACTCCACCAACTATGTGCAGACCTTCCATGAACCTCCCAACCTTAGACCACGCTGCTCATCACGCTCAGCAGTGGGTCACCCCCAAGTTGGGAACAAGCTCCACCTAGGGCAAGGGAATCCTATACTAGGCTGAGGTTACAGGAAAAATACACAGAGAAACCAGAAGGATTCTCTCCAGGGGCCTTCTTACACCCACTACTCACGAACTCTCATTCCGCACATTCATGTTCCACCTAGGAGTATACACCTTCACAAGCACAGTCCATCAGTTGCTTCACCTCCCTCTCTGGGTCTTGGCAATAGGTTGGATCAGGAATTCTCAGAGATCTATATCTGATGTTGGACTCTCTCTGGGATAAAGCCACTTCCCAAAAGACTCTCTCACCTGGAGAGAGATGCTCACAGGCCTGACAACCTGCCTCTTCTACCACGAGCCTGACAACCCACTTCTTCAACACACTCCTCGACTCAGCTCCATCTAGGTGAGGACAACAACAACGGTTCAACACTCATTCAAACAAGGATGATAGTAGCAACAAAAGATAGGCATGGCACCATAGGCGAAAACAACCCATGCTAAGACATGGCATAACTAAGGTGATTACCCAAGTGTCGGGTTCCTCAGAAGAAACAAAATGGTTCACAGATTTCGGGTCTTAGGTGTGTGCGTGAATATTGAAAAGGTCGAATACAGAGGCCACGAGATTCACAGGAATACACCAATTGGCTTCATAGTTCTAGTTTTTAGAAATGAGTGAGGGTATACAGAGGGCACTCACGGAGACTCTACCCAATTCACAGAGGATGGAAAATGGTAAGTGAACCTCCAACACAGTTGACGCTTCAAATTTTAACTGCATGCACCCAGGTCGACACTTGTTGTCCTGGAGCTGCATGCGTTCCCTTTTTTCACACGATGCCTTTCCCGAGACTTAGGATAAAAACATGTTTGACACAGAGCTTTGGAATAATAATAAATTATTATTCTCAAGGATTTAAGCCCCTAAGCTTAGCCCCTTTTTCCAACCTTTCATCCCCTTTTCCCTTACCCACCCTGTGGAAGCTTAGTCCCACATTACTCTTTCTTCATGGTCAGTCTGCACGTTGTGATGTTTAATCTTTATTAATGTTCTACATAATTACATATACAAAAGCAAGCTCCTGGCCTTTAACACTTAGGCTCTCTGGCCTAATAAACACATAAGGCCACCATCTTATCAATACTCAGCTCACTAGCCTACAAAACATGATTACATTTCATAAACATGATTACAATTCATAATATAACTGGGGCATGTCCTTGGGGTGTTACTGTTTGTCATTTCTATGTATGCAGGTCTATGATCTAGGATGGAACAAGGACAACTAGCAAGGATCATCTCCAACTAACTATCTGAACCAAGTAATATCCTTTATAACTAATTGGTAGTTATTTAAATATCATCATAGGCTACTTTTGGGAAATATTAACATTGTTCATCGATTTTTTATTTGTTATAGTCATTCCTAGACATAGGATAATTTACATCCACAACACCATGTTTCCTCAAATTTTCACAATTTTGGAAAAACTTCACATTTTCTTTCCTCTAAGATAACCATATAGCTCAAATATGTTTCATGCATTTAGCCTCCTCCCAAATTAGTATAATTGTCTTTATTTCCTCTAATCTTTCCAATTTTGTGATTCTTCCTATGAGAAAATATCATTTGTATTGGAGGAGTATATCAATGCAATCTAGTCCTCTACTTTTCTTAAATATTGATGTGTGTCCTTGTACTCCTATTTAAACCAATTAAATATGAATTTTGTCATCATTTTCAAATAATTGTTGAATTGAAACATTGTAGAATGTTCACCATTTCGATCATATATCATCCATCCTTCTTAACAAACTTGCCAAATCTTCATCAACTATCTAGTGGGAATTACATTTGAATGGGGAAAGAGGTTTTTCCACCACTTTCTCCAATTGTAAAATGATTGGAACATTATCCAACATTTCCCTTATCCATTTATAGGTTATCATTCTACCTACATCCTCTATTAGTACTTCAAAGACTACAAATATGTCAAAACACTTTGCATTACCTTTTGAACCCACCCTTTTATTCCTCTAAGTGGGCACTATATCCATGGGTTGTAGTTCACATAATTTTAAATCCTCAGATTTGTGCAATAAAAAACATTCCATAGGATACATACTCACTGCTTCTGCCCACACCTCCCCTCACCTAATTTGTTTTTTAAAATCCCTCCCCTAACTATCACCTCATTTACTTTTAGATAATCCAAACATAAGAAATTATCCTATAATTCCTTCCTTTGATTAAAAGGACCATAAACATTCAAAAAAAAGAACAACTTACTGAGTTCTTATGAAAACGATATATCCATATTGTTTAAGGGAGAACATTTTAATTCCATAAAAGAAGATTTGGGTTCAATATAGTGACCATCCCTCCTCATTTCCCCACTACATTTAGCATAATAAAATCACATTTATGAAGAGATGAACTCAAATACTCTTTACTATACCCCCCTTCAACATTGTCTCCTACAAGAACAATAAACCTAGATTATGAAGATTTACTAACATATTTAGGGATTTTGTTTTTATGGGTTGCAACCAAACTCATGACATTGTAGGATAGGATGATCATTTGTGAGTCTTGACTAAGATCTTCCTTTCTCTAATCACCCCACAGATATTTTATTTCCTCCCATATTGAATATCTCTTTCCACTTGTTGTTGAACTAGGTTTATAAATGACATTCTTCTTAGTGTTAAAGGTGTTAGAATTTTAAATTTTCTGGTTACACAATTACAATAACTTTATCCAATAACAATTGTAGTGGGATCACTAAAATATAGGCAATCACAGATACAATAGAACACAAATATTATCCTGGGAAACCCTCGTGGGGGAGAAAACCCAGCAACCAAAATCCTCAATATAGATTCCTTCAACCAGTACAATGATACGCTATAGCTCTCCAAGAAAGACCAAGACCAAAACACCAAAAGAACTAGTTTCCAAGACTTGTGCACTAGATCTTCTTATGCACTCCAATATTCACAAGAGAAGTGTGTGAGTGTGTTTCTAAATGAGAGGAACCTATGTTCTATTTATACACAACATTGTCTCTTGAAGAGACATGACTCTTGACCTAACTAACCCATAAAATAGGGCCGACTAGCCACAATGGGGCTTTCTACAATTATAAGTAAAATAACAATAATATAATAATTTATGTAGAGCCAACTTGTACAATATAATTATAATAACCTTTTAAAGGTTTGACCAAAACAAATATACAAGAATATCTTCTGTAGTTGCACCAAAAATATTAACACTCCCTCTTACCTAGGAAGGTATTCTTTCCAGACACAGACTCCAAGTATGATACCACACGAGCTCACATCCATTGACTATTGAACAAGTGAATATATACATCCTCAGATATACATAGTGAAACATGAATTCACCCCATGCAACCAAGGTTTGTGGGTAGCTCTCAATAGCTACAACGTGTCCCTTGGAGATCCACTCCTTGCGATGCATCAATACCTGATCAATTGCAGATGTGTTCACCAAGCCCTTGTCAAGGAAAAAGTTCAAGTAGTACCAAGCTTGTCCCTAAAGTACTACTTGAACTTTGTCCTTGACAAGTCTTGGTGAACACATCTGCAACTGATCCTCGATAGTCATGAACTGGAGCCTCACTTCTCCCCTCTATAAGATATCCCTGATATAGTAGTATCTGATGCTTTGAACTGCCATGGAAAAACGAGTTCTCTGACAACTTCATGCAACTCCAGTTGTCACACCAAATGCAAGTTGCCTCCAATCCGGGACCAAATAACCCAGACAATAGCTTCTGAAGCCACACTTCTTCTCTGCTCACTGCACATGCAACCACATACTCAGCTTCAACCATATTGAGTGCCACACAAGAGTACTTCCTGCTGCTCCACGAGACCATACTAGAGCCATGACTGAAATAGTATCCTGAAGTTATCTTTTGGTCAGGAATACTATCAGCCCAATATGAATTTGAGTATCTATACAATCCAAAATCATGGTTTTATCTATACCAGAGACCATGATCTAGATTACCCTTAAGGTACCTCAACATAGGTTTTGCTGCAACCAAATGAACCTATCTGGGCTTCTCCAAATGTTGACTTAGGGTGTTCACAACAAAACATATATATGGTCTTGTGTTCGTCAAATACATCAATGAGCCCACTATCTTCCTGTATAAGGTAAAATCAACGATCTTTGAATTTGTATCCTACAACAACTTTAGATTTGATACCATCGGAGTAGACATGGCCTTACAGTCCAACATATAGAACCTATTCAATATTTCCACGACATACTTTCCTTGATTTAGGAAAATCCCATCTGATCTCTTCCAAACTTCTAGTCCCAAGAAGTAGTGCATCATTCCTAAATCTTTCATCTCGAATTCTTCAACCAATTTTCTCTTACATTCAATGATGATATTTTCCACACATGTTAGAAACATGTCATCTACATACAAAAATAGAATCACTAGTTCACCAACCTCAACCTTAAAGTAAAGGTTAGGATCTACATTGCTCTTGGTAAAACTTAAGCTCATCAGAAAATTGTCAATCCTACCATACCATGCTCTAGGTGCCTACTTCAATCCATATAAATCCTTCTTTAATCTGGACAAATGAGTCTCCCTATCATGTGTCTCGAATCCAAGTGGTTGCTCCACATAAACTTCCTCTTTTATTTCACCATTCAATTAAGTTGTCTTTATGTCCATTTGGTGCACCTTCCATTTCATGATAGCGACCAATGAAAGTATAGTCTCGATCGAGGTATATCTTGCTACGGGAGAAAAAGTCTCTTTATAGTCAATCCCTTCCTTCTGAGAGAAACCTTGAGCCACAAATATTTTCTTATATTTTTCAATACTGCCATCAGCTGCATGTTTCATCTTGTAGATCCATTTCAAAATCACCACATATTTTTCCTTTGGTCTGGGAACCACATCCCAAACATCATTCTGCATAATGGACTGGTATTATTCTTCCATGGCATATTTCCATACTTGATTTTTTTCATCCTCTTCATAACTTGAAGGTTTTTCATCCATTATGTCACACAAGCATGCCACGTAGCTGGAATACAGCTTCGACTTCTTACTTTCCCTGAAATATTTATCTGGGGCAACAATTATTTTTGCATCTATGATAAGATCTTGTGCCCAAGTTGGTCTTCTCTTGAAACAATGTATCTCGGTTGGTTTATGATGTTCTACTATGTCATGATCCTTTGGAATGATTTCCTCTTGTTCAACTGCCTCTGGAACTTTAGGAACTTCATTCTCTTCTTCATTTACCTCTTCTGCATGGATCTGTTTGGATTTATTGAAAGATGCATTTTGATAGAAGGTTACATCTCGACTGATCTCTAATTTCTAGTGATTGGGAATGTATATCCTATAAGCCTTTGATGTGTCACTGTAACCAACAAATATTCCCTTCTATCTAGAAGGGTCCAACTTTTTCCTCTTTTCCTTGGGGACGTGAACAAATACAGGGAAACCAAATATTCTAAAATGGCTGACTTCTGGCTTCTCTCCTGAAAACATCTCCTTGGGTTTATTATTTTCAAGCACCTCGTGGGGACTTTTAATATGCACGTACATTGTCATATTCATTGCTTCTACCCACATATGCATAGGAATATATTGATCATGGATCATGGCCTTTACTGCTTCCATGATCGTTTGGTTCTTCCTTTCAAGTATTCCATTCTACTTAGGGTTATAGGGAGTAGAAAGCTCCCTCTTAATACCAACTTCCTTTCAATACTCCTTGAATTCTTCTAAGGTGAATTCACTTCCATTGTCTGACCACAAGGTATTTATCTTTCGCTCTGTCAATTTTTATACCAGAGCCTTGAACTCTTTGAACATTCCAAACACTTGATTCTTTGATTTTAACAAATAAATCCAAGTTTTACATAATTAATCATCAATGAAAGATACATAATATACATACCCACTTAGTTAAGTTGTCGACATCAGTCCACACATGTCTGAATGCACAATGTCCAAAACTCCTTTGGCTCTGCTATCACTATTGGAAAATAAGTGCTTCACGTTCTTTCCTTGTGCTTGCACACTCCATCTAGTTCTGCTTGGATTTATGGAAGAACTGTCACCATTTTACTCACAGTTGGGATTCACAATATCATGAACCATTGCAGAGTCTGAATGTCCTTTTAATTTGTGGATACCTCCTTCTTCAATTCCAATCACTATTGCGTTATCAAGGGTCTTCCTTCCAGGCCACATAAGAACTTGACCATCTATAAATGCTACTCTAAATCCTTTCTTGTCCAATGCTGAAATTGAGAGAAGATTCTTCTTTAAACCCGAAACTTAGATAACTTCCTTCATCTTCATTGGCTTGCCTGAGTTTAACTTGTAGGAATATTCTCCAACACTTTTGATTGGATATTTATATTCATCACCCAATTTTACCATGTGAGGTGAATTTTTATGAATTAGGTTAGATAAGGAGTCTTTATAGCCTGTCATGTTATTGGAGGCACCACTGTCTATCAACCAAGTGTTTGTTCCATGAGTAATAGTATTTGTGAGGGCTCAGATAAGAACATAATCCTCTTCAATTGATTAATCTTGATTTGCAACCTTCTTGGGAGGCTCATCATCTTCAACTATGTGAGCTTGATGCCTCTTACTTCCTTTCTTATTCTTAATTTCCATAATGAGGGGGAAATCCCTAACAAAGTGTCCCAATTACTAACAAAAGTAACATCTAATCTTTTAGTTGTCTCTTTGACCCATATTAAACTTCTTAGGTAAATAATGACCCTTCTTGTTCTTTCATTTCCTGGTGTGGGCAAATAGGGCTTGATCTTCATCTGCCATATTTTATTCTCTTGCATATTTCCTAGCTTCTTCCTGGTTACAATCTTCCCAAAGCCTACTGAACTTGGGAAGCTTCTTCCTGGTTACAATCTTCCCAAAGCCTACTAAACTTGGGAAGCTTCTTCCTAGTTACAATCTTCCCAAATCCTACTAAACTTGGGAAGCTTCTTCCTTGAGAAAATTCCTTCGATGAATGAATCCCATGACCTTGGGAGGCCATTCAAGGTATTCATCATCATTTCTTATCCTTCTACTGAGTCACCAATGTCTTCTATCTTCTCCTTGATTTGATTCACTCTTGATAAGTAGGAGTGAATGGTTTTTGAGTTTTGCATTTTCACATTCTTCAACTAAGATCTTAGAGTCATTCTTTGGTTTATGTTGTTTCCTTCAAATAGATGAGTTAAGGTATCCATCATTTGCTTTGGAGAAGATAATGATGATACATGATGGATAAGGTGGTCCTTAATGGATTCTTCAATAATACTTTTTGCTCTCACCATGTTCTTATTATATTTTTCCTTAGCTTCATCTCCTCGAGGTTCTTGAAATTATTCTATAATGAACTTATCCAATTCATGTTCGTCAAGAAGGAGGGTTAATCTGTACCTCTATGCCCTGAAGTTATCAACTCCATCTAGCTTCTCATCGATTTTTGTTCTGGTAGTCATCCTGCCTAGGACCACACAAAAATTTGAATGAAATTGAAAGACTAAACTTACCAGTAGGTGTGCTCTGCTAAGGCAAGATGCTTGGTCATATTTCTTTGTAAAAATTCCCACCAAAACTAGAAAAACGTCAACCATAGGGTATGGGTGAAACCCTAACTATAGCCGTTGGACTAGTACATTTAGGTCAAATTACGATGGCACATTTGATGTAATTTCCACTTTATATTGTTTGGAGAATGACAAACAACAAACCCCCTTAAACGTCGTTTCACATGACGCCGCTTTTCCAACGCCATAGATATCGTCTATGTTGCGACATTTGATGCGAACACGTGTTGTCTCAGATTTGATTGTCCAAACCCCATATAATCGTCACTACAGTGAGGCTAGAGACATCAGAATTTCGATGTCCCATTTTGTCAGTCTCCACTACGTGGACACCACAACAATGACACTCAGAACATTGCAATACCGACACCAGTTAACCTCGCTATTCTGACATGTATGAAATCTCTCTTGTGACGTGGACACCATGGGATTTCTGATGTGTCTTGAATCTCGCTTGTGACGTGAACTCCATGGGAGCAATGCTATAGACGTTGGAAGACCGATGGATGGTAACGTCGGTTGAGAGATGATAAAATATATATCAATGAAGTGGATGCCATGGGAGAAACATTATGGAAGTTGTAATACTGATGACCTGTAGGTGTTTAAAAAAAATGAATGAATGAAAACAAGGCATCATAAGAAAAATCGGGCATCATGACTTATTATAGATCTCTGACAACCCATCTCTTCGACATACGGGCCTATTTAATAATATTGATAATCACCTAGATTGGTCTATTAGGGATGGACATTTATCTTTTATTGGTAGAGATGCAATCATTGGTATTGGTCAAAGGGTACATTGTCCACCGATGTTGATAAAAAAAATGAATGAAGAAACATATAGATGGAAATTGGGGTGGATGTCAACCTCCAAGATTAGATTGGAAGAGAAATTCCATGGGCATTGGAATATATTCATATGCTCTTTGATAGCCAATCCTAGTGTCTTATCTAAAAGTAAAGAAAATCTTTAATGGGAAAAAAAACTAGCATGGGCGCACATTTAGTGTAAAAATAGAGTACAAGACACTATCAACATAAATTGAGGAGGCAATGAAACCATGGTGGTGGAGTGAACTCTAGAAGTTATGGGCTCCACCCAAGGCAAGAAAGTTTGCATGACTTGTGCTCCATGAAAAACTTCCCGCATGGGAAAATTTACTTAAAAGAGACAAGGAAGGATTGGGACAATGTTACCTCTATGGGGAAAATGTTGAATCAGTGCTACACATCTTGGTCAAATGCCACTTAATGATGGAGGTTTCAAGTACATTGGGGTTGCATGGTCTACAATTTGATTGAATACTGGAATAAATGGTTTAAGACAAGAGGCATTTCACATGAGTTGATCACTCCACCTTTACATGTGATGTGGGGTCTTTGAATCACGGTGAATGAATAAATATTCAAAGAAAAACAACCATCCCCCATTGAAATAATGTATACAGTAAAATACTCAAGAATGGTTTGCAAACCATAAAGGGGTGTTGTGATTATAAAAATTATGTCATTAAAGGTTGATCATAGTTTCTTGTATATATTTTGTGATGTTGCCTCCAAGGGACATCCTAGCCAAAGCAAAGTCAGTGGTACATTCTATTATGGTTTCATAATCACTATGAAAAGTGGAACAGGTTTTCGACCCAAAAACTACACAAAGGTAATCAACCTGCTCACAATGATGAAGATATAATCAAAACTTGGGATACAATGGATCCATATTTTCTTGGATTCCAAGGTAGTTTGTGATTGGATGAATATCCTATCTAAACATACACACATCATTCTTGTAATATTTGTAGAGAAAGGCCATGCATTGAGGTTAATATTTCAAGCATTATATATCTCCCACATTTATCGAGAGCACAGTTAAGTAGAAATATTCTTGCAAAGGAGGCAAGGGACATAGATGAAAGTAACATAATATTGATATAAATAGATTCAAATGGCACACAATCTAGGAAAGAGTTTTTGGTACTTTAAATATGATATAATAATTAGTATCGGGAGATANATAGTTGTGTACGGTATTGAATGACTCCAAAAATAATGATGTACCTTTGATGCAGGAGCATCGCTAGCAAAGCACAAGTGGAAGATAGCTCCACGCACTAGCACACATTTTGAAGTGATAATTTTGAATTAAAGAAGGGAATATCGTGAAATATCTTGAAAAGATCGAAATTAAAGAACTTCTTTAATTTTTTGGAGCTCAATGATCACATGAGATCGATGGGGAATGTCTTTTATTTTAATGTGGTAGATTGCAGTACAAATTCAATGCATTTTCTCTTATCTGTCTGTCACAAACATTTATTGTAATAAATCCTTAGTAATTGAAAGATTTTATTTCGATAGGACAACACTAAGGTAGTCGGAGGGAAAAGATCTATGAGCCCTCTTGTATAAATAAATGTATTGTTTCCCAAATGTGGTTGTTGCAATTTAGTTGAAGAGTATTGTAGCCAAAGTCTGTTCAAGATTATGAGAGTGTATGAGTCCATGTGCATATCATTTGAATGAATATAACAAATAAGCGTTGTTCCAATGTTTAGTGTTGTTGTTGATGTGTCTATTTGAATGAATGAATGGTAGGATTTCTATTTAATTGAAATTATTTGTCACTACTTGTTCTTATGTTATGAATTCATTTACAAGGAATCCCGTTGCAAGGAGTGCGCAGGGTTGATACTTGGCTAAGTATTGAAGAATTCATTCTGGGAATTTCAAAGTGTCGAGGAGGAACAAGTTCAGGAGAGAGAAATTGAAGATTTGTATGCAAGGGGTGGATATTTTCTGCAAATATTGTGTGACATAGTCTTTTGACTCGGGATCTCGGGAGGAGTATCCTAAGTGTATTTGTAGAAGAGGGTGACGAACTATCGCAGGGTGTGCGCAATCGTCCATAAAGAAGTTGAGTTGTGGAGGAAGACCTGTTGCAAGGCATGCATAGGGTCAAATTCGACTAAGTGTCGAAGAAGATGCTTTGAGGATTCAAAGTGTTCGAGGGAGGAAAAGCTCAGAAGAGGTAGCGACGAGAATTATTCAATAAGGAAGGAGCCCTTGAATATTCCCCAAGTTAACGAGAAATATCCATTTAGGAGGAAGGAGGATCATTCCATACCATCAGATCTGGGGAGTTGCACAGAGGTTAGCCATAGAGTATTTCGACACTTCGTGGTTCAGAGGTGTAGAAGTATTGTGAGAAGCATGGTCATCGAAGTCACAGAGTCATGAAGTGATCCTGGTTATTGGCTGCGAGGAGGATACAAGGCAGCGAATTGGAGAGTTCGAGAGATAGAGTTCAGAGAATTTTCTTAGAGCAAGGGAAATCATCGCAAAGTCGTGAAGGATGAAGTAGAACTGGACCGGTGGATCCAAGAGGACACATGAAAGAGATCAGTGTGTTTCAGCAGAAACATATTTCAGAAGAAAACAAAGGTGGAGGTTGCAATACCACTGAAGCCCGAAGTTACGAAGAGGACTGGCCCGAGGTTATATCCTATGATCTTATGAGAAGAAGAGCCTAGCCAGTGGAGCTAGCGCCCGCTAGTTAAAGTTACAAGAGGAGCCAGAAAATGACTGTGTGGGTAATTCAACCTGCTTAGTAACAAAAGGGAGGCCTGTGTAATTTTTTTGGGGTTTATTGGAGGCCCAAGGAGCTAATTCGGCTTAGGTATTTGAAGATCCTTGACTAGGAGGTCACAAAACCCCTAGGAGGAGAGGGGGCTACATCAAGTGGTATCAGAGCCACAAATTTTATTTTTGTAGGCAAAGGAGACAAAGGAGATAGTTTGATAACATCTAGTGGTATCAGATACATTAAGTGGTAGTTGTGTAAAGGAGAAATTTCAACACCATGCCACCTAGAAGACGTGCAAAGCCACCTGTAGCAAATTGAGTTGTGGAGAGGGAGATGCGAGAACTTCACACAAGGTTGGATGCTATGGAGACAACACGAAGGAGAGCACCTGATGCTAGAGACATAAGTGATGTGAGGAATGAAGAAGTGGAAGTTGAAGAAATTGTAGTAGAGGATGTTGCATAAGAATGCTTGCTGAAAGCAGTTGTCAAATTGGGAGCTAGATATAAGACAACCATTCCAATGTATGAAGGAAATTTAGATGTTGAAGAATTGTTGGATTGGATAAGATCAATGCATAAGTACTTCATCTATGAAGACGTCGATGAGGAGAAAAAGGTGAAGTACGTTGTCACTATATTAAAAGGACATGCAACGTTGTGGTGGGATGAACTGCAGGATGAAAAAATATGCAAAGGAAAGAAAAAGATCAAGAATTGGGATAGAATGGTATCCAAGCTAAAGGCTAAATTCATACTCAAAGACTATCAGATAAATCTGTTCAGGAAGTTGCAGAACCTGAGATAGAAATGAATGGAAGTGAAGAAGTACACATAGGACTTTTACAAACTAAAAATTATGGAGGAACAGAGAGAGAAAGATGATGAAAAAGTTTATAGGTATATACATGGCTTGAGATATGAAATCTAGGACGAAATCAACATGATGAAAGTAAGGAAAGTGGAGGACGCTTTTCAGATTGCACTAAAGGTAGAAGAGAAGTTGGCCATAAAATAGAGCCAGTGAAGCAGAGGAAGAAGTATAAACAAAGGAAAAGGAATTTTCCATGATAAGGCACAAAAGCCCAAGGTTGAGACTGAAAAACCACATAATCACTCGAAAAGAGGAGGAAGTTCCCGAGGAAGATAGTATGGTGGTAGAAATTATTTTCCTTGAGGAAGAGGAAGAGGAAGAGGAGGAGAAGTGAAGTGTTATGCTTGTATAAAGGCAAGACAGATGTCTTGGGAATGTCCCAAGAGAAATAAATAAGGAGGAGGTAAATCTCACATTTATAAAGCATAGAAGAAGAACATTGAAGCATAAGGTGCAGAATATTGGAGATCTCTAATGATGAAGAAGGTTCTCTTAAAACCAAAGCCAGAGGTTGAAAAACCAGTGCAGAGGAATAGTTTGTTCAGAACTACTTGCAAGACTAAAGATAGGGTATGCAAGGTGATATTTGACAGTGGGAGCATTGATAACTTAGTATCAACAAAAATGGTGGAGAATTTGGAGCTAGTGACAACTGGACATTCGAGTCCATATAGAGTCTCCTGGTTGTAGAAAGGACACCAGGTAATGGTAACTAAAAAATGCCTATTTGAATTTAAGATAGGAGGATATAAAGATGATAGTTTGTGTGATGTGATTCCCATGGATGTATGTCATGTTTTTTTGGGAAGACCATGGAAGTATGACATGAATGTCATTCATGATGGGAGAAAAAATACTTATACTTTGGAGAATAATGGTAGGACACACATGTTACTGCCAATTGAGGAAAATAAAGTAAAGGAAGAATCCAGCACAAGTATACTTTTCATGAGTGGGAAGGAATTCCTGAGTGAAGTTAAGACGGAACATGAGATGCAGTTTGTTGTTGTGGTAAGGAATCCCAGAGTCATCCTTACCAGTGCTTATATAGAAGATCCGCCTGACGAAATTTAGGATCTGTTAGAAAATTTTGTTGACATAGTAGTGGATGAGTTGTCGAGTTCATTCCCACCCATCAGGAGTATCATACATCACATTGATATAATATCGGGAGTGAGTCTGTTGAACAAAGAAACGTATGGATTGACACCTCAAGAGAATGAGGAGGTAAAGAGAGAATTCCAGGATTTGATGGACAAAGGGCTAGTCAAAGAAAGCTTGAGTCCATGCGCAGTACCAACTGTGGTGAGTCCGAAGAAGGATGGAGGATGGATACTTTGTACAGACTCAACATCCATAAACAAAATCGCCATCAGGTATATATTTCCTTTACCAAGGATGGATGAACTAATGGATTGTTTGAGTGGAGTGAGTTATTTTTCAAAGATAGATATGAAAAGTGGATATCACCAGATAATAATGAGAGAAGGTGATGAGTGGAAAAAAACCTTCAAAACAAACAAAGGGTTGTATGAATGGATTATTATGCCATTTGGATTAAAAAACACCTTGAGTAATTTTATGAGGTTGATGGATGAGGTATGGAAAGATTTCATTGGTAATTTTGTGATTGTATGTTTGGATGATATACTAGTCTTCAGTAAAACTAAAGAAGAACATTTGAGACACCTGACATTAGTGATGAGGAGATCACAATGGGAGAAGTTGATGATAAATATGAAGAAATCCTCTTTTATGAAGACATAACTCATTTACTTGGTATTTTTTTATCTCTTCAAACAAATTGAAGTTGGATATAGAGAAGGTGAGAGAAATCAGAGAAGGGCCATCGCCAAGGAACATATTTGAGGTGAGAATCTTCCATGGACTAGTGAGTTTCTATAGGAAGTTCATTAGAAATTTATGTGGAATTTGTGCACCAATAATGGATACGGTGAAGAAGAGGCACAAGTATTTTAAGTGGACAGAAGAAGCTGAGAAAAGCTTCAAGATATTGAAGGATAATATAACAGAACGACCGATTCTAGTCTTGCCAGATTTCGGGAAGACATTTCAAGTAAGATGTGATTCTAGTGGAGTTGCAATTGGAGCAGTCTTGAGCCAAGATAATAGGAATGTTGCATATTTCAGTGAGAAGCTGAATGACACTAAGAGAAAGTACTCCACGTATGATAAAGAGTTTTACGCAATAATTCAAGACTTGAAGAAATGGAGGCACTAGCTTGTTCCAAACGATAATCAAGCTTTACAATTCATAACCAGATAGAAGAATTTAAATCAAAGACATGCTAAGTGAATAGAGATTATGAAAAAATTCACTTTTGTCATTAAACATATTTCTGGTAATGCTAACAAAGTTGTTGATGCATTGAGCAGTAGATGTATGATTCTGCAGGAATTTCAGGTGAAAACCTTAGGGTTTGAACACCTTAAGGAGATGTATTTTGATGACCCATATTTTAAAAGGGCATATGAAGCATGTGAAAATCCTGTGCTCAGAGACATAATCCATTGGACTGAGTATATGATTCAAGATGGATTTGTTTTTAAAGGTTGTTATTTGTGCATACCAAAGTGCTCAATGAGAGAGAATCTGCTGAAGGAAAAACATAGTGGAGGTCTAGCAAGAGATTTTGGCCATGATAAGACATTTGCATAGTTGAGAATTTCATACTATTGGCCATGTATGAGAGAAGAGGTGAAGAAATTTGTAAACATATGTAATATTTTCCAGTATGAAAAATGAGGGAAACAAAAAATTGGATTGTATCAACCATTGCCTATTCCAGATAGGACTTGTGGTGGAACCCCCCTCCCCTCCTAGGGGTTATGCGACCTCCCAATCTAGCATATTTCAATCTATTGAGTCAGATAAAATCTTCGGGATCCTGCTTCCTCCTTATGACAATCTTCCAAAGTGGAAGATCTACTGACACCTATCCTCAACCAACGAATGACTCAACTATGGCTCTCTGCCTTCGAGATTTCTTATTTAAAACCTTTCAACTAGATCAATGGTTCCTCAAACCCCTTCTCAATCAATGATCGATATCTCCTTTGGGGTTTCGACGATTTCCCCCTCCGCTTTCCTCCAGAGTTCTAGATCTGGTGCCGCGTGTCTACCTTCACATTGATGACTCTCATCTTCTTTGGCCATTCGGGCTTCAGAGATTTCAAATCTCAACTTCTCCACGCGCTGATTCTCTTAGAGAAATTCATGGGGAGATTATGATATTTCACCATGTACCCTCTATATATGATGGTCCATATTCTCTTCGGCTCTTCAGATCTTTAGGCTTTGGGAGTTTCAAACTCCTATGCACTCCTTCCTCCTAGAGTGCTTTCACCCAGAGAGTCTGATCAGATGACATGTACCCTTTGGCGATGAATGACCAGATGTTGGCATAGGGGCAGACCCATGGTTCAACACTACAACAATGCACCAACACAAACCTAACTACTGGCCCTTTCGTCAACACCTGCGAAGAAGATGAAGTCTTACCCGAGGTAGAGGCAGGGGTGGTTGCAGGACTCCAGTGTCTGCAACCTTAGCTGGGACACAGATCTGTGATTTTAACACCTTGAAAAAGAACTTAGCAATATAGTTCATCAATGTTTAACTAGTATCTACTTCACAGGTAAATACCCTAATTATAGAGCATCGCAGTATTCAACCAGATCTAGCATCTAGCAACACTTAGCATGACAAAACAGATTAGATCTAGAAGATTCAAGCACTAAGAACATTCACACAAGTCAGATCCAACATTTACTCTCACTATTAAGCACAAAGCAGAAAAAAATCTACCTATCATTCATCTATATCAAATCACTAAGAAAGTAAATACATAAACACATTAACACATCACACAAAGAATTCACAACACAAGATGTACGTGGATACGTCCACCAAATCTTCGTCTTCTTTATTAGCCTTCTTCAATCTTCTTAGATGAAAAAAGCCTTCAGATCAACTTCACAGAGGATAGGAGATCTGTGCACTCTTCGCTAGATCCTCCTTCCCCAAGCTAGATTACAGAAAAAATCCTACCTACAGTTCCTTACAACCAATTGCACTCAGCCTTACAAATAAACATACACAAAGCACTTACAACTGTTACTTGCACTCAACAACACTTAAAACTAGCTTGTCATTCACACTTAGCCATTCATACTCACTACATTGCCTAGCATCTATTTATACATTACAAAATTGTGCTTAAACAAGGGTAAACCCATGGGTCGACATCCCCATACCCGTTACATAATCCCAAATCCCAAAAATCCCTAAAAAAGGGCCAAGATACTGCAATCTCCTCTTTGTCTTGCGCTCTAACTTCGACAACATATTGAAGTCCCAAAAATAGGTCAAACATGACCAAGGATTCTCAAAACTTGGTCAAGGGCCAATAGGTCCCCAACACTCACCTGTGACTCGTCCCAAGTGACTTTGATCTGGATAATTTTGCCTCAAAAGCCTCGAGATTGGATTGAGCTGCTTCGACTTGTTGTTATGCCACAACCTCCTCTTTAGCAAAGTCTTGGATTACAAATTCGTTGACAGGTCCCTGTAGGTGTTGTTCTGCTGTAGTGATGACTTGTTCTAGTTATGCTCCTTGTCCTTCAATCTCTACGAACTGTTGGAAAGCCTCATCCTGTATAGGTTGGAGCCTCTTATTCACTTCCATGACTTTTCTCTAAATGGTGTCGACCTTATATTAAGAAGTACGCTACTCTTGGGATCAATTCATTCTTTCAACAACTAATAGGGGCTTCAACTGCACCTATATTATTTATGCTTGATACTTCACCTCTTGGAGATTTGACTCCAGTGTCTTTAGTTCTGTATTATGATGATGACGCATGCTCCCTCCACAACCCACAGGTCGGAAGGTCCACATCAACACAAGATCTTTCTCTCTTGCTGGCCTGAAGAGCTTCGAAATGGCCCTTCTATTTCCCTTTCAAGAAATCTGCACCCACAATCAACTTCAGAAATTCCCCTTTTGCTTTAGGAAATTGGACTTATCCCTTTCGCGAATCCGTTGGTCAAGCGCCCTATCTCCAGATCTTCGAAACCCAAAAATAGTCAACGCTGACCCGTCCTCTTCTCTGTTAGGTTTTTCCTTATTGCGATTTCGACGGTTGCGGTGTCGAGCAACTTGTCTCCTCGACTCCCGAATCCTGATTTGCTGAAACTCCGATACACTAGCAAGTCTTTGAATTTTCAAGGCCTTTTATGTCGAGACTTCGGACTTCGCAAGATCACGAATTCTAAGGCAATGAGTTCGGAACTTCACTCCATGAAACTCTGAAACAGTCAACGAAGTTTGACTTTGTGTCAATGGTGCGCCACCTTTCCTCTTTGTTGACTCCTTAGTGGCCCCACACTGTTCTCTTAACCTTCGGGATTTCGCGTTTCGTGATTTCATGATTCTCGTTGCAAGATTTATGGGACTTCCACCCATGAAAACCCGATACAAGTATCCACATGTAAATCCAACGACCCTTATGGCTCGGATCTATGGTCCTGCCCCTCCTGAGCTTAGAACTTTTAGGAATACTCGCGGTAACTCCCATGTTCTTTCGTGAGATCTGACGGTTCACGGGACTTTGCGAATTCTCTTCAGAGAATTTCGACCGTCAATCCTTTCCTCTGAGAACTTGTCCTCCTGTGGTCCGATGTTGCTATGCTTTCCTTTGGCTCCTTTGAAGGTTCAAATCCTTCTAAGCTTTCCATGGCTCTACGTCTTTTAGAAAACTCCTTTGCACGCACTCCTTGTGGTAGACTTTCAAACACTTCCAAGTGTTGAAATCCTTCGACTCTGCGCACACCTGCAATAGTAGTCCCTCAATACTTCGCTCAGGCTCGCAACCCTGAGATTTCACTCAGCCTGCGCACTCCTTGCATGGTTCCTGTGCCTGACTATACCTCTGGTGTGAATGAGAACAAAAACTATCTCTCCTGAGCTTTCAGAGACAAACCTCTGAACCCCTTGTCGATGCACTCCTTGTGGACAATTCAACTACACTCCTTGCAGGAACTCTTTCTTAGATAGAGAAACAATTGAAACTCATTCCTTTTCCCTTTCCTCTCAGATTTCAAGCATTCAACAAGAAATCATTCATACATAGCATAAAAGAAATTGCATGATAGAAAGAGTAAAAACATTCATGAGCATAACATTCAAAGATGCATACACAAAGAACAAACATGACACCATGAATTTGAATCAAAGCTTTCTCTATTAATTCAAATTTCTATACATGGGTGTTTTCACAAAGCTCTCTGCTTCTCCTCTATGCTCATCCCAATAATGTTTCTTATTTTTCAATACACAACGAGGGTGTCTATATCCCGTTTCCCTCTTGCGCTCTAAAACTGTCTAATCTACACATTCAATTCTATCTACTTGCATTAACTACTTTAAATTCCTTCTACTTACTAAGGACGAGAGAGAATCGCTCAAGGTCCGATTACATTATACAAAGCCTCTCCTTCTTAATGGCTTCATTAATACTTTAAGACAATTTCAAAATTTGTGTTGGGTGCTTTTCCAGCTGTCCATTTGTCTCCGTGCTGGCTCACTTGAGTTGCTCTTGCATCATATTCCCTTGCTTGAAAATTTTCATGGGCTCCTATCCATGAGCTCGCGCATGGTGTGTCCATGCCTCTGGATCTTCGCTTCGTTCTCCCAGCTGGCATCTTCAACTGGATGGTTCTTCCATTTGACTAGATACTCAAAGTATTGCTTTCACCTGGTCCTCTTGCTCACTCTTTTATCCAGTATGCGCTCCATCTACGGCTTATCTGCAACTAGCATCTGCTTTGTCCACTGGATTACTGGCTGTTCATTTCCTATCCCTGCTTCCTCATATTTATATGAGTACAAATCTGATATATTGAATATTGGAGAAATTCTGATCCCATCGGGTAATTCAATCTCGTAATCATTTTCCCCAAATATCTTCAAGACCTTACATGGTCCGATTTTCTTCATCTTCAATTTATTATATGTTCCTCTCGGGAACCTTTCCTTTCTCAAATGTGCCAGAACCAAATCACCAACCTCAAATTGAATTTGTCTCCTGTGTTTGTCTGCTCTGCGCTTATATTCCTGGCTTGAATTCTGCAAACGCTCCTTCACCTGGCTGTGAAGTTCCTTCATCGCCTCTACGAAATCTTCTGCACTAGCGCTCCTAGTTGCATTGTATTTTGAATCCCTTAAATCAGAAATTCCTCTCGGTTGCATGCCATAGACAACCTAAAATGGACTCTGCCATGTGCTCCTGTTAACTGAGTCGTTATAAGAAAATTCTACCTGTGGTAATATGTTGTCCCACTGGCTGTGGTGTTCTGTCACCAAGCTTCTCAGCAAGTCTCCCAGAATTCTGTTCACTACTTCTATTTGTCCATCCGTCTGAGGATGATAAGATGAACTAAATGACAAGTTATTTCCCAGCTTCTTCCATAAGGTCCTCCAAAAGTGCCCTATGAACTTTGTATCTTGATCCGAAACTATGCTCCTTGGTAAGCCATGAATTCGAATGACTTCTTTGAAAAACAGATTCGTAATGTGAGTTGTGTCACTGGCCTTCTGACATGGAATAAAGTGTGCCATCTTGGAAAATCTATCCACCACCACAAAAATTGAGTCAAAACCTCTTTGTGTTCTTGGCAACCCCAATATGAAATCCATGTTGATTGCATCCCATGGCCTTTCTGGTATGGGCAATGGTTGATAAAACCTCGCATTCTATCTTCTTCCCTTTGAATGCTGGCAAATTCTGCATCTTTCCACGAATCTCTTGACATCTGCTCGCATTCCCGACCAAAAATATGACTCATTCAACTTTGCGAATGTCTTGTCGTGACCAAAGTGCCCTGCCAATCCTCCACTATGTTTCTCCTTCAGCAAATTCTCCCTCATGGAGAAATTCAGAATACACAACTGATTACCTTTAAACAGTAATCCTTCCTGGATCATGTATTCTACCCATTGGCTTCTATCTCTGAGAATCGGATTCTCAGCTGCTTCATACACCTCCTTAAAATCCTGATCATCTGCATACATTCCCCTAAGATCATCAAAACCCAACGTTTTGACTTTGAATTCCTGCAATAGCAAACACTTCCTGCTCAAAGAATCAACCACTTTGTTAGCAGTACCAGAAATATGTTTAATCACAAAAGTGAAATTCTGCATATATTCCACCCATTTGACATGTCTATGATTCAACTTTTCCTGTTGAGTCACAAACTGCAATGCATGATTGTCACTGTATAAGACAAACTCTTTCAGGATCAAGTAATGCCTCCATTTCTTCAATGCCTGAATTATAGCATAAAACTCCTTATCGTAAGTGGAGTATTTCACTTTCACTTCATTCAGCTTCTCACTGAAGTATGCTATCGGCCTGTCTTCCTGGCTCATCACTGCCCCGATTGCAAATCCACTTGCATCACATTTCACTTGAAATGTCTTCTGGAAATCCAGCAACACCAAAATTGGTTGTTCCGTGATCTTCCTCTTCAACAGATTAAAGCTCTTCTTAGCCTCTTCAGTCCAATGAAAAGACTTGTGTCTTTTCTTCACTATGTCCATCATTGCTGCGCTAATTCCACTGAAATTCCTGATGAATTTTCGATAGAAACTAACCAATCTATGAAAACTTCTCACCTCAAAGATATTCTTCGGTGATGACCAATTCTTGATTACCTCCACCTTATCTGGATCCATCCTCAACTGATCTGCAGAAATAACAAATCCCAAGTAAATGAGATTTGTCTTCATGAATGGGGATTTCTTCATGTTTACCAACAACTTCTCCTGCTGCAATCTCTGCATCACTGTAGCCAAATGCTTCAGATGCTCTGCCACTGTTTTACTGAAAACTAGTATGTCATCTAAATACACAATGACAAATTTTCCAATGAACTCCCTCAGGACTTCGTTCATCAACCTCATGAAGGTACTCGGCGCATTTGTTAAGCCAAATGACATAACAAGCCATTCATACAACCCTTCGTTGGTTTTGAATGTTGTCTTCCATTCATCACCTTCTCTCATGCAGATTTGATGATAACCACTTTTCAAATCAATCTTTGAAAAATACTTTGCTCCACTCAAGCAATCCATCAAATCATCCATCCTCGACAACGGAAATCTATACCTGATGGTTATCTTGTTAATCTCCCTCGATTCAGTACACATCCTCCAGCCTCCATCTTTCTTCGGACTGAGTACTGTCGGAACAACACACAGACTCAAGCTTTCCCTAACCAACCCTTTGTCCAACAAACCCTGGACTTGCCTTTTAACCTCTTCATTCTCTTGCGGCGTCAATCTGTATGCGGATTTGTTTGGAAAAATAGCTCCTGGTATGAGATCAATATGATGACTCACACTTCTAATCGGTGGCAATGAATGAGGTAGGTCGTCCACTACTATGTCAGTGAACTCTTCCAATAGTTCCTGAACTTCTTCTGGTAAATCATCCACCCTTGTGCTGGTCAAAAAAATCTTTGGTTTCCTAACCACAATGAATTGCAGTTCTTCCTTCTTCTTAACCTCTGTAAGAAGTTCCTTCCCACTCATGAGAAGTACTATGTTTCTTACTTCTGGCTTCACCTCCTTATCCTTGATTGGAAGCAACATGTGAGTCCTCCCATTCTTCTCTAGGGTGTATGTGTTCATTCTCCCATCATGAATCACATTTCTGTCAT
>SNQJ01S0116946.1:21291-42130 GCA_010110895.2 Picea sitchensis | reverse complement strand
TCAACTAAGCACTATTTAGTGACAGTTACCTGATGTCCTTTTTGTAGCCACGAAACTCTATATGGGCTTGGATGATCAATCGTCTCCAGCTCCATCTTTTCTACCATCTCCGTAGAAACGAGATTATCCGTGCTACCACTATCCACGATGACCTTGCATAACCTGTCCTTGGTTTTGCAAGTAGTCCGGAAAAGTCTGGTCCTTTGGACTGAACTCTCCACCTCTTTCTCTGGTGTCAAAAGAACTTTTCGCATCATCAACGATCTTCCACCTTCAGCATCTTCTGCCTCAACATATCGCCTCTGTGCCTCATCGATGTGAGCTTATCCACTTTCCTTCTTTTTGTCTGGACACTCGTAAGACTTGTGCCCATTCTTTCCACATGTGAAGCATGTTATTACTCCAACTCTTCCTCTTCCTCTACCTCTAGTACGAGGAAAAGTATTATTGTCAGCATAATCTCCTCTCTGTCCATTATGCTGCCCTCATTGTGAGGTTTCACCTCTCTCAGTTTGAGTCTGAGGTTTCTTCCAGTCTTCTTTGGGCTTCTAATATTTATCTCGGGTAGCTGATTTGCCTCTGGGATGACTTCTGCCTCGGCCTCTCTGACCCTGCTTTCGGTTCATCTTCTCTTCCGCTTTTAGAGCCATCTGATAAGCATCTTCCACCGTTTGGATGGTTACCATGCTCATCTCATCCTGAATATCGTATCTCAGGACATTCATGTATCTGGCTACCTTTTCATCATCGCTTTCCTGATGACCTACCCTGATGTTCAGCTTGTAGAATTCTTCAGTGTATTCTTTCACTGTCATCAGCTTGTCTTAGGTTCTGCATCCTCCTGAACAGAGTAATCTGATAATCCCTAGGGATTAATTTTGCCTTCATCTTCACGATCATTCTATCCCAGCTCTTGATCTTGTACTTTCCTTTACAGCGTCTATCAGCTTGTAGTTCATCCCACCACAATGCTGCATGTCCCTTCAATCTTGTGACAACATGCTTGAATTTATTTTCCTCTTCGACATCTTCATAGTCAAAGTATGTGTCTAGAGCTCTAATCCAGTCTAGAAGCTCCTCTGCATCCAGGTTTCCCTCATAAACTGGAATGTCCCTCTTCGCTCTTGCACCCATTCTTGCAATAGATCTGATCAAGCATTCATTTGCTGCATATTCTGCTGCAACTTCTTCTTCATGTTCAACCTCAACTTCACTTTCAGAATCACTTAGATCCCCAGCACTGACTGTGCGTCTTTGTGCTATCTCCATGTCTTCGAGTCTGGCTCATAGATCACACATCTATTTCTCCATGGCTGGATCATTCATCTGCCTACCTCTTCTTCTCAGCATTTCCCTATCCTCTAGTGGATCGGGTGTCTGTCTGTCTCTTCTCCTTGGCGGAATGGTGAATTCTTATTTTTCTCTGCTACAGAAAGAAAATAACCTTTCTATGCTCTGATACCACACTGATGACGATGCACGCTCCCTCCACAACCCACAGGTCAGAAGGTCCACGTCAACACAGGATATTTCTCTCTTGTTGGCCCGAAGAGCTTTGGAATGGCCCTTCTATTTCCCTTTCGGGAAATCTGCACCCACAATCAACTTCAGAAATTCCCCCTTTGCTTCAGGAAATCGGACTTTTCCCTTTCGCGAATACGTTGGTCAAGCACCCTATCTCCAGATCTCCGAAACCCGAAAATAGTCAATGCTGACTCGTCCTCTTCTCTTTCGGGTTTTTCCTTATCATGATTTTGGCGGTCACGGTGTCGAGGAACTCGTCTCCTCGACTCTCGAATCCTGATTTGCTGAAACTCTGATACACTAGCAAGTCTTTGACTTTTCAAAGCCTCTTCTGTCAGGACTTCAGACTTCGCAAGATTGCGAATTCTAAGGCAATGAGTTCGGAACTTCACTCCGTGAAACTCTGAAACAGTCAACGGAGTTTGAATCCATGTCAATGGTGCACCACCTGTCCTCTTCGTTGACTCCTCCGTGGCCCCACACTGTTCTCTTAACCTTCGGGATTTCGCGTTTCGTGATTTCGCGATTCCCGTTGCAAGATTTACGAGACTTCCACCCACGAAAACCCGATACAAGTATCCACGTGTAAATCCAATGGCCCTTATGGCTCATATCTACGGTCCTTCCCCTCCTGAGCTTAGAAATTTTAGGAATACTTGTGGTAACTCCCCTGCTCTTTCGTGAGATCTGATGGCTCATGGGACTTCGTGAATTTGCTTCAGAGAATTCTGACCGTCCGTCCTTTCCTCTAAGAACTCGTCCTCCTATGGTCCGACGTCGCTATGCTTTCCTTCGTCTCCTTTGAAGGTTCAAATCCTTCTAATATTTCCATGGCTCTGTATCTTTTAGAAAACCCCTTTGCACGCACTCCTTGCGGCAGACTTTCAAACACTTCCACGTGTTGAAATCCTTCGACTCTTCGCACAACTGTAGCAGTAGTCCCTCAATACTTCGGTTAGGCTCGCAACCTTGAGATTTCACTTGGCCTACACACTCCTTGCATGGCTCCTGTGCCTGAATGCACCTTTGGTGTGAATGAGAACAAAAGCTATCTCTCCTGATCTTTCAGAGACAAACCTCTAAACCCCTTGTCGACGCACTCCTTGCGGACAATTCAACTGCACTCCTTGCAGGAACTCTTGCTCAGATAGAGAAACAATTGAAAGTCATTCCTTTTCCCTTTGCTCTCAGATTTCAAACATTCAAAAAGAAATCATTCATACATAGCATAAAAGCAATTGCATGATAGAAAGAGTAAAAACATTCATGAGCATAACATTCAAAGATGCATACACAGAGAACAAACATGACACCATGAATTTGAATCAAAGATTTCTCTATTAATTCAAATTTCTGTACATGGGTGTTTTAACACAACTCTCTTCTTCTCCTCTATGCTCATCCCAATAATGTTGCTTATTTTAAAATACACAACGAGGTTGTCTATATCCCGTTTCCCTCTTGCGCTCTAAAATTGTCTAATCTACACATTCAATTCTATCTACTTTCATTAACTACTTTAAATGCCTTCTACCTACTAAGGATGAGAGCGAATCTCTCAAGGTCCAATTACATTATACAAAGGCGCTCCTTCTTAATGGATTCATTAATACTTTAAGACAATTTCAAAATTTGTGTTGGGTGCTTTTCCAGCTGTCTGTTTGTCTCTGCACTGGCTCACTTGAGTTGCTCCTGCATCAGATTATCAGTGAGTCACTCATATGTCTGGGCACTTTGATCACTCAGTTGTTTACATTCCAATGCGAGGCCCTTGATTCTTTCAACTGTGCCTTGAGCAGTTGCATCTCTTTGATCCCTCACATCCTATGAGGTGTTGGGCACTGTGCAGATCTCTAATTCTACTATTATTTGTTGTAGCTACTAGATAGATTCTGCGAGCGGGTCTACTTGATGTGAAACTTGATCTTGTTCCTTTGGATCTAAACCTGTCATGGAGCGAAGTGCTCTGTGGACTACTTCTTTCACTTCGAGTTGCTCTGTGAGCAACTGTTCTTTTTCCTGCTGAATCTGTGCTTTCTCGTCTTCAAACTTTGTTTGGAGAGAAATCTTCTCCTGCTCTACAACTCGACGTTGTTTTAATATTACTTCTTGTACTTGCTTCAAGGCCTGGGTGGCTTGTTCTGTTTCTTCTTGTGCATGACGAAGGCGAGATTCGGTCCCATAAGCTAGTTGTTGGAGTTGGTTTGGATCATCTCCCAAGTATGGTTCTCCCAATGGCAGGGGCGCAGTGGAAACTGTGTGACTGGACTGAAGGGCCTGTTGTACTCCTCGGAGCTCGACCTCAATTCTGTCGTACATCTCCTCCTACTTGGCTTCTTGTTTCTGCAAAATTTCTTGTGAGGCATCATTTACAACTGTGATGATGAAGTCAAAATCATCGATAATGAGCACAGTCTGCATGTTGGTCAAAGTGGCTCTTGATTTCTTCCGGGAAGAGGGTTTCTTGGGAGAAACCTTCCTCTTATTCAAGGGGTTAGCCTCATCTCTAGGTGGTGTTACTTCGCCTTGCTTCTACTCATCTTATTTTCTATTTATTTCTTCTACTTCATCATCACCCCCTCGGTTAGGTGATATTGAAGCAGTATTCTCTGATGCGCTACTTAAGTCTTGGAATTCTTCGACCTTCTTCCTTCTGCTAGGTCCAGGTGTGTCATGTTCCTTGTGAGTGGCCTCCAAGCTGTCAGTTTTGGGGTCAAACATCTCTACAGGGTCAACGGGTATAAGGAGGTTTGTTGACCAGTCCTTGGTGATCTCCTCGAGGTCTTCTTCTGTAAGCTTGTACTATGACTGAAGCTCCTCCTTATGTTCATCTACTCACGTAGTAATATAAATTAAGTGTCGATCTACACAGAACTTCATGAGGTGTCTAAACCATTGTAGGTTGTTTGACATCATGCGAGGTTCAACTTTGATGGCTCTCTTCAGCTAGAGATAATATGTGTGAAAAACTACGTTCGACTTCCACTGGTTTCCCATGTCACTCGAGTACCAGAGCGTGGTGAAATTCACAGTGAGTGGATCAAACGGTTCAATGTCTAGGAAGATAGCACCTTCCTGCATCTCCCAAGCAATAAACGTGATGAGGATCAGGAGCCAACTAAAGTGGAACTCGTAGCCCTAATCATATGCTTCGCGGTAGTATAATTATAGCTGATTAACTAGGTACTTCACCAAATTCATCTGTAGGCCTTCTACACATTTCCCCATGAGGTCAATAACAAATCTTGTGACCTATGTGGGTTTGTTCTTCCTTACGATATTTCTTTCTATTAATTGGCATGCTAGGCGCATTGCACCATTCTGTATGGAAGCTACCTTGCAGCCTCACATCCCCTTCTCAACATTGCTGTAGGTATCCTTGATCTTTTGTGCTAATGCATGATCTATGGATTTTCCTGGATAGAAGTCCTGCAGGTCGGGTCCTTGCATACTCAATCTGGTGATCCTATGGATCCACGTTAGATCGATTGTGATATGAAAATCTAGCCATAAGTAGCTTCCATGGTAACATGAAAGTAAGAGCTTGACACAGGTGTTAACTTCCTGGTGCCTTCCAAAGTGTGGTATTTTCATTAGATTCAACAGGGTGGACCGCGCAAGGTTCATCATCCATGGCTGTGGTATTATTTTCAAGTTCTTCCCCTTCATCCTAGTCAAGTATTTATATGGGGCAAGCATACTATGGTTCTTGCGGTCTCCTAGGTTGAAGTCACTGAACTTCAACATTGCGATCTTGTTCCATTGTGATTGAACTAGACGTATCCCCTTCGGGAGGTATGTAGTAACCATGGTGTACTCAAAATCTCTCAGCACACTATCATGACTCACCGCACCGAACAGAGGTGGGATGCAGTCAGGAAGTATGGTCAGGATCAACTTTGCATTTGCTAGGTCATCTCTGTGCTTGGTTCTCTTTTCTATGACAACTCGCGATGGCCTAGATCCGCTAGCAGTCGACGAAGATGCTTTCACTCCTCTCATTGATGATGCTTGAATACTTTTAGAAATTACTTTCTCATCCATGAGGTCGATGAGAACTTCTTCGATGATTTTCTCCATGGCTCTGAGCTCCCCTAACATACATGCTTAGATTAGAGGAATGAATGAATGCACAAAACAATAGAACTAGTGTCGATGTTATTAATCACAACACAGTAGCAATGAGTTCTCTCTGATAAAATTTGCAAAAGTGTTCTCAGTGAGACAGTCAGTGGAATAAGTAGAGAACTAGGTAATAGATCTCTCCAACAGGAGAGAAGCCTTCATTAATTCATTTCTTCCCATTGTGGCACAGTCCCAATGATCTGATGGTGAGCTTCCTAGCCATAAATTTCATTCTAACCATTCGTGGCATCGGTCTAATAATTATACTATTTCCAATGGCTATATTTATTCACCATGGCAAAGTGCCATGTGACGTTGTTCTGATATCCTGACAAAGTTCCTGTTTTGCAAATTTTCCCTTTGCAAAGTTCCCTCTGGACCCTTCTATAACTTTTCAATATTTTCTCTCTTCTTACTGATCTTTCGAGCCTTTTTCCTAGTAATATTTGTCTCTTTATTCTTCTTTCCATTCTGATTCTTGTCTTCTTTTGGCATAGTAACTTCACATTGTTGAGATTCCTTCATAGGGTGCATGGGTAATACTTCTTCTCTAGCTGGGGTAGATGCTCTACTCTCCTATACAGATAGGTGTCTCAAGTCCTCATGTGTCCTTTCAACTTCGACATCCAAGTCTCTAGTCCTAAATAGCTTCGATCTGTTCTCCTGTTCTTCAATCATTTGTATGATCCTCCTAGTCATGAAATATTTTAATTCTTGCTTCTTCTGCTCTAAGAATTATTCTTCTTTCCTTCTGGCCTGATCCTTTTCAATACAAGGTTTTCCTAGTAACATAACAAATGGGGCATTGTTCTCAATAAATTTAACAACTGCAAAATATTCTTCTGTCGAAGTTCCATGGGTACTCATATATATCTGGGTAAGTCTTCCACATAGGGTTATCATATTTCCTCTAAATAATCCTATTCCTCCCAATGAAGGAATCATAGCAGGCTTTCCTATAGCTTCCCAAGTTCTTTCTATCAAGACATTCACCTGTGTTTCTTCATCCAGAACAAGGTCAATGTTGAAGTCTCCTATTCTTACTTCTATTTTCTCTTTCTCTTTTAAGATCTCTGATAGATTAGTATCTCGATGTTCATTCATGATTTCTTTCATCTATAATAGTACAGTCTCTGATTCCTTTTGGGGTTCTGCCAAGGTCTTAGTTTCTTTACCTTTCTTAGGGTCTACTTGTTCCATATTCATTTTTTCAAGCTTAGCAATCATTCTAGGGCAATCCAAAACTTCATGGTCCATAGATTTACAACAAACACAACTAGATATTCTACCAGGACATTCCTTAGCCAGATGAACCGGTCTTCTGCAACTATAACAAAGGGTTAATCCTCTCTTTCTCTTAAATGATCCCCATCCTTTCTTGTACTGCGCACTAGGATCATAGTATTTAACCTGCAAAAATTTCTTTCTAGGATCCTGCATCCATTTGTTAGTCCAAACATTCTTTCTATGCATAGGTATACCACATCTTTCACTATTCTTATCAGATCTACTCAAATCAAACCTTCTTTCATCTAGTTGTGCCCTAATTTTCAAGCTATGATTTTTTTTATCAAACATACCCAGATCCATACTTTTGAAACAAAAATTTCCAGTAATCTTACCTTTAACAAAGCACAAAGCTTCCATATCTTACCTCTTCTCTTCAGATTGGACTTCTTTCCTTAGCATAGAGCTTCACAGATTAAGTAGAATATTGCACACTAGGGAAACAGATCTACGCACGAAAATTCCACAGTTTCATGTCAGATCTTCACATAGATCTTCTTTTTCCTCAGTTCCCAGTAATCACAGATTCAGGTCCCGACAATGAAACCATTTGTTGGCACATGGGCAGACCCATGGTTCAACGCTACAAAAATGCACCAACAAAACCCTAACTACCGACCCTTTCGAAAACACCTGCGAAGCAGATGAAGTCTCACCCGGGGTAGAGGCAGGGGTGGTTGCAGGAATCCAGTGTTTGGAACCTTAGTTGGGACACAGATCTGTGATTGTAACACCTTGACAAATCACTTAGCAATACAATTCATCAATGTTTAACCAATATTTACTTTGCAGGTAATTACCTTAATTACAAAGAATTACAGTATTCAACCAGATCTAGCATCTAACAACACTTAGCATGACGAAACATATTAGATCTAGAAGATTCAAGAACTAAGCACATTCACACAGGTTAGATCCAACATTTACTCTCACTATTAAGCACAAATCAACAACAGATCTACCTATCATTCATCTATATCAAACCACTAAGCAAGTAAATACATAAACACATTAACGCATCACACAAAGCATTCACAACTCAGGATGTACGTGGTCCACTCCCACCCTAGGGCTACATACACCAACTCTTCATCTTCTTTATTATCCTTCTTAAATATGCTTACATGCACAAAGCCTTCAGATCAACTTCGCAGAGGACAGGTGATTTGCACACTCTTCGCTATATCCTCCTTCCCCAAGCTAGGTTATAGCACAAATCCTACCTATAGTCCCTTACAACCACTTGCACTCAACCTTGCAAACAAACATACACAAAGCACTTACAACTGTAACTTGCACTTAGCACCACTTACAAATGACTTATCATTCACACTTAGCCATTCATACTCACTACATCTCCTAGCATCTATTTATACATTACAAAATCAGGCCTAAACATGGGTAAACCCATGGGCCGACATCCCCATACCCATTACATAATCCCAAATCCAAAAAATCCCTAAAAGGGGGTCGAGATCCCACAATCTCCACTTTGTCTTGCGCTCCTCCTTCGACAGCTTGTTGAAGTCCCAAAAATAGGTCAAACATGACCAAGGATCCTCAAAACTTGGTCAAGGGCCAACACCGGAATATATTTCGGCTATTTGGTGATTTCTTTCTCTCCTCGTCTACAAACCTCCAAAGTTCTCTTCATCTAGAGTTGTAGATATTGTGCCACCTATCTCTCTTGATGATGAACAATCCCTAATCACTTCGAGACTTCAACTAGTCAGTTTTCCTATGCACAAAAAGGATTATAACTCGTGCACTTTACCTGGGATCGGATGACTGTCGATCCTTTGCACTTAGATCCGACGACTGGGATCTAGTTCCTCCTCAACGCTCTCTTTTTTTTTCCTGGACACTGATCTATCATTGTAGGCTTCTCCCAACAACAAATTCGATGGCTATTGTCACTCCTCCTCCTGATATTTTGACTTCTTCCGACTTGGAAGAGTTTGTAAGTGTTCAAAGATTTTGGCCTTTGAAATTTATCCTACGAACTCGACTTTCATGAGTCTTGTTTGCACTTACAAAATGTGTTATCTCTTTTGAGCTTTAGGAATTAGAATAATCCCATCTCCTGCGCACTCCTTACGCTTTCTTTTATGAGCTTCTTGATTTATCCTGTCTCCTAAGGGTCTCGACCCTTCTACTCCCTTCAAAGGATTCTTGTGCCGTCTTGGCAACCTCTTGCTCAAAGCACTCCTTGTTGAGAATTTTCCACATAGTGTTCAACAACTTCATTAGTATCTTCCTATGATACTCCTCTCTTTGAACTCGACAGAGAATCCTTCATGTGCACACTTGTACCTTCTCAATGCCCACCTGGCAGAGTTCTATAGAGTTCTCAGTGACTCTGTCTCTTTGTGATTTCTCTATACTGTTTCTCCTCCAACATATTTAGTAACCTTGAGGTTCCTCTTTGAGTTATTATCACTCTGGTGCACCCTCCTGGAATGTTCTTTTATGAATCCATAGAGTTCATATGCGCACTCCTTGCACCAGCTATAGAACCTCCAATGTTCTGTTGTGCGCTCCTTGCACAGCCTAACGAACCTAGAATGATATTTCAAACTCAACGAAGATAATGAAATTTATATTCCCACTGTAGATGAAATCTATCATGCATATACAACATACATAAAAACACAGATAACATTCACAGAGTACAAATAATTCATAAACACACCATGTGCAGGAAAAAATGCTTTTCTTTCTATTAAGATTAATATCTTCTTACAAATTTGTACATAGACTGGACTACAACAGAGTCTCAGTTCTTTCTCTCCTACAACTATTCCTGAGATTTCGAGCTTCTCAAAATATCCTCTCATAATCCTATCTCCTAACTCTCATCTCCTTTCTAAAGACCTTTAAGATTCTTTGCCCTTCATATAAAATATCTCCTCTCTTTTTACAACAAGAGGGTTCTACAAGTTTATCCTCTCTTCACCTAACCTAATTTATTACATTGAAGTTTCATTAATGACAATATATTCTGAATTGAACCTAGAGCCATCAAAACGTCAGCCATTAAAGGTGACGTTATCTTCTGCCTGTACAAAGAAATGGCTTGGTCTTCACTCAACCTTATAGCATGAATCCATATAGGATCATATTTCAAATTTAAAAATGGGAGGGTCAGTGTCTCTCCCTCTCTTGAATGCACACTATTGTGCTGGAATGTTGGAACATTTTTGAGGTGAAGTGATGCTCCTGCATCATACTCCACTGTTGGGAAAATCATGAGCTCCTTCTCATGAGCTCCTCTGATTTGCTGTTGAAATCCCCCTAGATCCCAAACTTTCCCTTGGAGTTGTCCTCTTTCTCCTTTTCTTTATTGCTTCATCTTCTTCTTCTTCTTCCCCGCTACTCTTGCAGGTCCTCCCCTCTTCATATTCTCCCTGTTGACTGCCTCTTCTACAAATATTACCATCATCTCTCTTATCTCCTCTATCACTCTGTCCAGTTGTTCCAATGGCTGGTTCTTCTTATGCAGTGTTCTTGGCTGCAACTCTTCCTCCTTATACAAATCAAAGGGAAGATTATCCTGACCCCCCATGTTGTTTTCTATTTTTGTCGCATTATCTTTCCACCTTGCTATAGACTCCAGTTTTGTAGTCTCATCACTGACCTGTTTCTCAGCTTCCTCCTCTAACATATTGGATTTTGTCAGCTCCTCTTGTGTTTGTTCAACTCCAACTTCCTCCAACTGTTCCTCGTGATGTTGTGCTCCTCCATGTGTCTCCAACTTGACCTATTGTATGTGTTGGATTTTTGATATCACCCTTCTCTCCAGGGATTCCAATTCTTCATACAAATCAACAAAATCTAGGTTGTCTGCTTCTCCTTCTACTGCAGGCTCCAGTGCTACAGTCATCTCCTGTTCATCTTCTTGGCTGAAAATTTCAAGAAATTATGTTGAATGCTCTTCTCCTTCTATTGGGGAAAACATCAGTGTCTTCTCCTTATCCTCCTACTCTTTAATAGTCTATGTTGGTTGTCCTTTTCCTACTGCATATGTAACACATATGCCGACCTATGTTTGGTTGTTTGGCAAGAATAATTTGATTCCTCCAATGACCAGAATACTCCTTTGATCCTCCTCCTTTGTGATGGAAGTATTTAACTTCACATCATATTCATTCACATGGTCTAAAAATCCAAGTGAAACTTCTTCTATCAACACTCGTTGATCTGAACTCACTTCTGAGCTCCTAAGACTTTCAGATAGTCTCATTCTACTTCCCTTTATCACCTGGAAAAGTGGGATTTCTCTCCTGCCCACCTGAAAGTCTATGATATATTCAACTGATCTCATCTCATTTCCAACCTGGAAATATGAATTTTCATCACTTCCCTCCTGGCATTTCATAAGACCTTTATCTGATCCCCTTGCTCATCATTGAGGGTTCTCCCAACTTCTGGTTCATTTATGTAAACCACTTCCTCTGTGTCTCTGAGGCTTTCAACATTCCTCATCCACCTCCTCATTTCTTGTTTCTTCTTTCTGGCCAATAACATTTGAAAAGGCCATTTTTACTTCTTGTTCAAGGGACATTCGTACCTCTAGTGTACCTTTGCCTCCTACTGCATATTCAATGCTAGCTATTTCATCCTTTCTCTTATCTCTATGAGCTCCAAGTCCATATCTGTCTTGCTTTTCTGTTGGTGGCCTTATCTCTGACCACATTCTTGGTATTCAATAGCCATTTTCTCCCTCTTCTGTCCCTCTTGGCAAGTCTTTGGATTACTCTTCAACTGAGAGAATATCCAACTCCTCCTACAACTCACCTAGATTTCAAATGTTTGTTTCCTATGTGAAAACAGATCTCCATGCACAGAGCATTTCACTATGTCTCCTTCCCTTCCTTTTCCTATGATTTGCAGACAAAATTAAAGCTCTGATACCACCTGGTGAAACCCCCCTCCCCTCCTGGCGGTTTTCTGATCTCCCGGTCTAGGATCTTTCAATATGTTGAGTCAGATCAACTCTTCAGGCTCCTGCTTCCTCCTTATGACAATATTTTGAAGTGGAAGATGTTGATACTGAGAGGGGGGTGAATCAATATTGTTATCACTCCAGGAAACTACTTAGGGTTGTAAGCTAAGTATTCCTGGTAACTTAAGAAATCACTAATAATCAAGTGTTTGGAACAATGGGATAACTGAGAAGGCTTAGCAAAAAGACAACATGTCATGCCTCTAAACAAACAGTGCTTCGAGAAACTAGATATCAGTTACAGACAAACAGTGCTTCGAGAAACTAGATATCAGCTACAGTGAATAATCAAGGTATGAAGAAAAACATTCAAGATGACCAAGTACAAAACTATAGGGTCATACAAGAATATAAAGAAGATCTAATTCATATCCATGAGCTATATCAGAGATGACAGTTCTGAACAACTGAACTTAATAGAATTAAATATAAAGTAATGGAAAATGTGGACAGACCGATATATAATGACCAAAGAAAACTGTGGATTCTATAACAAACAGAGTCAAAGTACATAGCCAAAGTGTATCCGGGATTGAACCCCTCTTTGCTCTTCGTGAATTTAGCTTTATAGATTTTACAAGATGTTCTCTGATCCTAAAAATATGGATTTGTTTTGCTAAAGATAGTAAAGAAAAACTAAATTGCACAAATGTAGGGATAAATCCTCAAAATGAGGGGGATCTTCATGTGCTGGTCCAACATCCGTTCTAACAAATTAAGTGAAGATGACTAGCCTTCCAAGGCTCTTCCATAAGATTACAAATTCGAATTTCATGAGCTGTTCTATTCATTCCTAAAATTCTCCCTTCAAAAGGACCATATTCTGACCAAAGACTCCTCTTTTGACTTGTCTTTCCAAAATAGCCTTTTGGATTTTGATGCATCAATCCACCACCGCCTAATCCCAATGGTTTCATCCGCTTAATTCGAAAAATTTCAACCGGGGCTGTAAAAATCGCGGATATCTCTGGAGCCGGGCAAGTTGTTGCGTTTCTCTCCACGACGAGTCTCGTGGAAAAAACGCCTCCTTAGCCGTTGAAAGTTTCACTTTCAACAAATTTAACGGGTAATTCTCACTGCGGCCGTTGAAAGCTTAGATTTTCAAAATTGAATTTTTTGGTCATAAAAATCCATTTTTCACATATGAATAGTCGACGACATATACGTAATCTCTTCAAATGGTGTCGCTGACATATTAATTTGGAGCTCATGAAGGGATTGAAAAGTTCCTTGAAAGTTTAAGTGTCATTTTTCCATTCACAATTCAAAACTCTAATCGAACCTTTGTGACAAGTTAGAAAAATAATGGTGCTATTTTGGGAGTTAACAAATATCAAGTACAATTTAAAACCTTTTTCAACTTATATACTTAAACTATTCAACTATATCCAATGAGCAATGAACAATAGTATAAGAGTTACACCAATACACCACACACCCATGCACAATATATGAGAATAATCAATAGTTATTGTCTGGCTGGAAGTAATGACTTCCAAAGGTAGCTATAGCCTCCAAATGTAAAGGGAGGAAACACCTCCAAGAGGAAGATGCAATCCTGCAATATCAAGAGAGAGAGAGTTAAACTCCATCCTTTCCCCTTCCTTCCAACTCCAAGAATATATGAGAGATAATAAACTACATTAAATCATCACCAACCAATCATCACATAGAACCCGGGAGCACGTTTCCCGAGACTTTCTTCATAATTTCTACAATTCTTCAATTTTTAGAGTACTCTAATCCTGTATATAACATTACTAAATGTATTCTCTAAAACTTCTCCTACAAGTTTCACTCCTTGATCCTCCTAAAAAATAAGTTATAGAAAGAAATGTATACTTTTTCTTATTCACTCGTCTATTCAAGAGACCAACTTGTACGTAATGCCCCACGCCAATATTTAACATCCCATTCTGAAACTCTCACATTAATAAAAAAAAATTGTACTATTTCCAATGAAATTTGTCCCACGTAATTTATATTAATATTCTGGTGAAGAAGCAGTGATTGTTTTACCTGAACACCCGCTATTGAATAGCTTGTGGATTGGTCACAAACCCTATCTTCCACAGAGTGTATCTCCATAATTATAGCTAATAAAGAGCTGAATTTTTTACAAGAGGTACCTTGATGTCTTATCAATACCCTCTAACAATTTCCACCATCTTAATCGTTCTAGAAAAAAAAAGTTATAGAAAAATGGTAAGATGACCCGAAATAACATACCGAGGAACACATCACCAAAAGACTTCATCCTCCCTTGAACCGTCTTCTTTAATTTATTTCTCCGGGAATTAGACTTGTATGCTGAATGTATAATGATTTTATTTATACCCATTTATGTCACTTCCATTTTACATTAGGTCACCCGACACTTTCTTATTTTGTAATTCTTTCTTTTAATTATCTTCGTACCTACATGTAGTTCCTTCTTCAATTCACTTTGTCATCTTCAAAAATTCATTTCTCTCAACCATGAGGATCCACGGAGTGCCACATACCACTAGAAACAACATGATGTATACTATCCATTCATGGGTGTTGTATATGCATGTGCATTGTCCTTCATGTCCAAATACCTTTATCAATCTTGCAGTCCAAAACCCATGACTAGGGTTGACGTCAATGACAACAACCAATCTTCCAACAGAAGATATACTGACACTTGTCCTCAACCAATGGATGAATCAAATGAATTATGGCTCTCTGCCTTCATGAGTTCTTGTTTAACACCTTTCAACCAGATCAATAGTTTGTCTGGAATTCTAGATTTGGCGCCGCGTGTCCACCTTTACATCGACGGATCTCATCAGCTTCAGCTATTCGAGCTTCAGATATTTCAAATCTCAACTTCTCCATGCTCTTCTTCTCCTGGAGAGCTTCACCCAAAGATTATGATGTTTTTCCACATACCCTATGGATCTGATGGTCCAGATTCTCTTCGGCTCTTCGGCTCTTTGGCTCTTAGGGATTCGGGAGTTTCAAACTTCTATGCACTCATTCCTCCTGGATTGATTTCACCCAGAGACTCTGATCGATTGAAACATACCCCTTGGCAATGAACAACCAGAATCTATTTCAGCTATTCGGCAATTTCGCTCTCTCCTCATCTAGAAACTTTTGAAGTGCTCTCGACTGGAGTTGTAGATATTGCGCCACCTATCTCTCTTGAAAATAAACAATCCCTAATCACTTCGGGACTTCAACAAGTTAGTTCTCTTGTGCACACAAAGGATTAAAAATCATGCACTTTACCTAGGATTGGACGACTGTCGATCCTTTGCACTTAGATCTGACGACTGGGATCTAGTTCCTCCTTAGTGTTCTCTTTTTCTTTCCTGGACATTGATCTATCAGTCTAGGCTTATCCCAACAATAGATCTGATGGCTTTTGTCACTCTTCCTCCTGATATTTTTACTTCTTCCAACTTGCAAGAGTTTGTAAGTGTTCAAAGGTTTCGGCCTTTTAACTTTCTCCTGTGAACCTAGATGTCTCGAGTCTTGTCTGCACTTACGAAAAGTTCTATCTCTTCTGAGATTTAGGAATTGGAATAAGACCGTCTCTTTCACACTCATTACACTATATTTTGTGAGCTTCTTGATTTACTCAGTCTCTTAAAGGTATCGACCCTTCTACTCCCTTCAAAGGATTTATGTGCCCTCCTGGAAACCTCTCACTCAAAGCACTCCTTGCTAAGATTTTCCCACAGAGTGTTCAACAGATCTGTTAGTATCTTCCTCTGATACTCCTCTCTTTGAACTCGACAGAGAATCCTCCCCATGCACACTTGTACCTACTCAATTCCCACTTGGTAGAGCTCTACAGAGTTCTCAGTGACTCTGTCTCTCTGTGCTTTCTCTACATAGTTTATCCTCTAAGGTATTCGGTAACCTTGAGGTTCCTCTTTGAGTTATTATCACTTTGGTGAGCCCTCCTAGCACATTCCTTTTCGACTCTACATATTTCAGATGCATACTCCTTGCATTGGCTATAGAACCTCCAATGTTCTGTTGTGCACTCCTTGCACAACCTAATGAACCCAAAACAATATTTTGAAATCAACAAAGATAATTAAATATATCTTCCTACTGTAGATGAAATCTATCATGCATCTACAACATACATAAACAAATAGATAACATTCACAAAATATAGATAATTCATAAACACACCATGTGCAGGAAAAACTGCTTTTCATTCTATTAAGATGAATATCTTCTTACAAATGTGTACATAGACTGCACTACAACAGAGTCTCATTTCTTTCTCTCCTACCCGTATTCCTAAGAATTCAATATTCTCAGACTCTCCTCTCAGAAGCATATCTCCTAACTCTCATATCCTCCCTAGAGACCTCTAAGCTTCTCCATCCTTCATACAAAAGATATCCTCTCTTTGTACAACAAGAGGGTTCTACAATTTTATCCTCTCTTCAGCTAACCTCATCTATTACATTGAAGTTTCATTAATGGCCATCTAGTCTAAATTGAAGCTAGAGCTAGCGACCTGTCAACCATTAAAGGTGACCTTATCTTCTGGCTGTACAAAGAAATGGCTTGGTCTTCACTCAACCTTATAGCATGAATATGTATAGGATCATATTTAGAATTTAATAATGGGAGGGTCGATGTCTCTCCCTCTCTTGAATGTGCACTAATGTGCTGGAATGCTGGTGCATTACTGAGGTGGAGCGATGCTCCTACATCACCTTGGGATGCAATAAGAATGGATTTTTTTTTGGGATTGCCAAGGACACAAATAGGAATTGATTCCATATTTGTGGTAGTTGATAGATTTTCAAAGATGTCACACTTCATCCCATGCTAGAAGACTAATGATGCAGTGCACATTGTGATTTGTTTTTTCAAAGAAGTTATGTGACTTCATGGGTTGCCCAAGAGTATTTTCTCAGACATAGACACTAAGTTTGTTGGTAATTTCTGGAGGACATTGTGGAAGAATATGAGGACAAAACTGTCTTTTAGTTCCTCATATCACCCTCAAACGGATGGAAAAACTGAGGTGGTAAATCAAATTTTAGGAAATTTGTTGAGGATTCTGGTCACAAAACATCATATCCAGTGGAGTAAAATTCTATCACAAACAGAGTTTTCATACAATGACTCACCAAACAGAAGTAGAGGAAATATCCCATTCCAAATAGTATATGGGATGAATCCAAGAGGAGTATCAGAGTTGCGATATCTGGAGAAAAATGAATTCAGAAGCACTGGAGAAGAAGAATTCACTGCAGAAATGCAGAAGCTTCATAATTAGATCAAAGAACAGTTGCAAAAGAGCAAGAGAGAATACAGATGTAGAGTTGGTCAGCATAGGAGAAAACTTCAATTTGAAGAGGGAGATCAAGTTATAGCACATCTCAAGAAGGAAAGTTTCCCAAGGGGAACATACAAAAAAATGAAGCTGAAGAAGATAGGACCATGTAAGATCCTAAGGAAATTTGATGAAAATGCTTATGAGATAGAGCTACCAGAAGATGTGGGTATATCACCCATATTCAACATTTCAGACTCATTTCCTTACAGGGAATATGACAAAGGATCAGAAGATTAGAAATATATCCAGTGGGAGAAACAAATGCCTGTAGTAGAAAATCCACATATGGAGAAGGTCATAGATCAACGAATTGGTAAGAAGACTAGGAAAAAGACTTATTTTGAGTATTTGGTAAAATGGAAAGGACACCCAATAGAGGATGCCATTTGGGTAAGTGGAGAAGATATTCTGAAGCATGGAAATTCAGTGCAGGAGCTCATGGACATGAGTCCATGAATTTTTGTCCAGAGGAGTATGATGCAGGAGCATCGCTAGCAAAGCACAAGTGGAAGACAACCCAACACCCTAGCGTGCATTTTGAAGTGATAATTTTGAATTAAAGAAGGGCATATCGTGAAATATCTTGGAAAGATCGAAATTAAAGAACTTATTTAATGTTTTGGAGTTGGAAGATCGCATGAGATTGATGGGGAATGCATTTTCTTTTAATGTGGTAGATTGTAGTACAAATTCAATGTGTTTGCTATTATATGTCTGTCGCAAACAATTATTGTAATAAATCTGTAGTAGTTGAAATATTTTATTTGGATAGGATAACACTAAGGTAGTCCAAGGGAAAATCTCTATGAGGCCTCTTGTATAAATAAATGCATTGTTTCCCAAATGTGGTTGTTGCAATTTAGTTGAAGAGAATTGTATCCAAAGTTTGTTGAATCTTATTAGAGTGTATGAGTCCATGTACATATCATTTGAATGAATATAACAGAGAAGAATTGTTTCGATGTCTGTTGTTGTTGTTGTTGTGTCTATCTGAATGAATGAATGGTAAGCTTTTTGTTTTATTGCAATTCTCTGTTACTACTTGTTCTTATGTTATGAATGCATTTACATGGTTGAATGTATGAATCTGTAATATATTAGATAAGTTTCTATTGTTTTTCTTCTACGAGAAAGTGCAAGGATTGCATATTGTCCGCAAGGTGTGCATTGACAGAGTATATTTAAACTCAAAAGTCAGAAGAGACAACGTGAAACTTTTGTATGCAATGAGTGCATAAGTTTCTGCAAGGTGTGCATCGATATATTCTGTTATGACTCCGAAATTCAGGAGGGATAGTTTGAAAGTGCGTGTAGACAAATACGTGCTCAGATTCGTATTGTTTAGAAGGAACAATTGAGTCATGTAAGGACTATTGCAAGGAGTGAATAGTTTCCCATCAAGAGTCAAGTTGAAGGAATCATGTTGCAAGGAGTGCGTAGGGTTGATACTTGACTAAGTATTGAAGAAGTCATTCTGGGAATTTTAGAGTGTCGAGGAGGAACAAGTTTAGGAGAGAGAACTTGAAGCTTTGTATGAAAGGGGTGCATATTTTCCACAAGGAGTGCCTGACAAAGTATTTTGACTCAGGAGCTCAAGATAATTATCCTAAGTGTATTTGCAGAAGAGGGTGAATAACTGTCACAAGGTGTGACTAGTCGTCCATAAAGAAGTTGAGTCATGGAGGAAGACCTGTTGCAAGGTATGCACAGGGTAAAATTCGACTAAGTGTCGAAGAAGATGTTTTGAGGAGTCAAAGTGTTCAAGGGAGGACAAGATCATAAGAGGTAGCGACAAGAATTCTTCAATAAGGGAGGAGCCCTTGAAGATTCCCCAAGTTAACGAGCAAGATCCCTTCAGGAGGAAGCGGGATCGTTCCAGACCATTGGATCTGGGGAGTTGCACAAATTTTATTCATAGATTATTTTAGCACTTCATGGTTTGGAGATGTAGAATTATTGTGAGAAGCGAGGTCGCAGAGTCGCTAAGTGATCCTAGTTGTTGGCTCTAAGGAGGATATGTGGCAGGGGATTGAAGAGTTCAGGAGATATAGTTCGAAGAATTTGCGTGGAGCAAGGGAAATCATCGCGAAGTTGTGAAGCCCAAAGTAGTGTTGGACTGGTGGATCCAGGAGGACACGCGACAAAGATCTGTTTGTTTCGGCAAAAACACATTTTAGAAGAAAACAAAGGTGGAGGTTGCAATACCACTGAATCCTGAAGTTATGAAGAGGATTAGCCCGAGGTTATAGCCCACAGTCATATGAGAAGAAGAGTCTAGCCAGTGGAGATAGTGTCTACCAATTAAAGTTACCAGAGGCACTAGAAAACGGTTGTGTGGGTAATTCAACCTACCTAGTAACAAAATGGGGGCCTGTGTAATTTGTTTCGGGGTCTATTGGAGGCCCGAGGAGCTAATTATTCTCTGGTAATTGAATATCCTTAAGAGAGAGGTTGCAGAACCCCTAGGAGGGGAGGGGGCTGCGTCAACCTTCACCATACTGCAATATATTTAAAGGTTACATAAAATAGCCCAAAACCCTCTTCCCACACAATCAATATGAAAAGTCACACATATTTTCTACCTATAGTACTCTATAAATCTAAAATATCAAAATACAATATTCCACATACTTCTTCAAGGGAAAAACCCTGTATATTTAAAAGAAAAAAACATACATGTATACGAACATCAAAAACATTAAAAACTTTCAGTGAGCAGTTGTAGGAACTAAAGTTGAAGAACATCATGGAAGGGTGGATGGTATTCAACAACTTACTCTTCTCTAACCTCCAAGATATGCTATTGACCAAAAACCATATCAACCCGAGCTTCTAACAATGTATTAGCATCAAAATTCATTTCTTTGTATATATTATTGAAAGACAAAGTATTAAACAAGTTATAGGTCCCTCCAACCTCCTCTAGCAAAGGAGGAAAAATAAATTTTGTGAAGTTTTGTTAAAATCTCATCCATTTAATCGTTTTCATCAAATCACCAAATACTTCCATCCTTATAACTCCTTTTTTACTAGCTAACAATAAAAACAACTTAAACATCACTAATTTTGCAAAATTGCTAGTGTTATGCTCTAACTTTAAATAATATTCCCTATTTGTAAAAATAAATCCACCTACTCCACATATTTGAGGCTCTCCTTAAGTATCCCCATCAAATTGTTTCCAATATCCCTCCCTATATACTTATTCAATCATAATCTCCCTAGTTGTTTTATCATGCTTTTCCTTGAGGAAAGTTATTTCAAATGATGATCCCCTGAGTTGCACACTGCAGAGAGAGAATATATTTATCTTCAAATAAATTGGCATTATTGGCTAGCCAAATACCTTGGGAGATAATCAGAGGCAAATATTTATATGATTTTACCATAGGTTTACCAAACAAATTCCTAATTCCTTCCTCTATAGTACTTACAGACCACACATTATTTAAATGATCTGGATTTATGTAGGAACACAATGAAATACATAAATACACATAAACACAGAGATGCAGCGGAAATAAGACTTCATTTCATTAATAACAAATGACTGAAAT
>SNQJ01S0116946.1:6418-17070 GCA_010110895.2 Picea sitchensis | reverse complement strand
GAAAACAAACATATATACATACCAATATTCACAATTGTTTACATTGAAATAAAATGTTTCCTTGATCCATTTGGAGTGAGCTCAATTCTCCTAAGAGAAAAGTAACAACTATTCCATAACATCATACACTACACTAAAGAACTTTACATCTAAAAACTATAGAATGGAAATTGATGTGAAAAGAGGCTTTATTCTATTCCATCATATGACTTGGTTGGAGTATTAAAATGCAGCTGTAAACATCATAGAACTCATCCCACTTTGATATATAAGTGAAAACATGTTATTTTTCCAATATTTAATCATAAACTCACTCAAAATACTAAAATTAATGCTTTGGAAAATAATAGGTCTAAACTCATATGTAATCATGAAAATGGTCTTAATGTAAGGCTGCGAGAAAGCATAATATGGTGAAAAGTGAAGTAAAAGGTTGGTAAAAGAATGGCATTTTGGCGACCCAACAATTAAAAAAAATTATTTCATAGAAAATAGATTTTATATTAAACAATTATTAAAATATTCATGTACATCATCATTTAGTACTTTTAGTCGGCCTCTTCTTCTTAGATCTATAGTTCCTAAGCATTTCATCAATATATGCATCTTCGTTCTCTGGTTTCTCTTCAAAATATGATTTTGATTGTGTCCTCTCATGCAGAACACGCCTAGTCATGGGGTAATCACAGGGTAATGGATGTTGTTGTGATGAGGCATCACCTACAAAAGAAAAAAATATAAAATTTAGATGGTCAATTTTTAAATATCAATATTGAACGAGTTTAGTAATATTAAAAAAAACACTTGCAATGTCATTATTTACCTAGTGCACTGGTCGACACCATTGGAATGGTTTCCCTCGCGTGATCCTCTTCAACTTTATGACCCTCAAGTACAACATTCTATGCCATTGAGACCACAAACTTTATAAGGACAATCATAAATGTATAAGTAAAAAAAAATAGAAGTACAAAATGTATAACTACAAACTTATTAAGTATATGATTAAAATACAACCATATTACCGTCATGTGCCAGCTCGGTTGTAGCACCATCGTGGGGTTTCACCCCTGTGGAATATTGGGACTGCATGGGAGAACCATCTTCTAGTTGCAAACTACTATCAATGCACTGCTCTCCAATACTAGTGCGTTCGTTGATAGTGAGGCTCCCCTGATTAAAACAAAGTTGTAAAACATTAAATTTATCGATGATATCAAACATGGTTGTATTATATTAATAATAAAGGTTATTTTGGATTGAATTTTATTTACCTTATCCTGCAAAGTGGTTCTTGGTAACTGCCCCAAGATTTTTCAGTGTTCAACTACAACTTTATAGCCATACTTGCAACCAAGCTGGAGGTTGTCCTTTGTGGTTTCAGTACCAAACTTGTCACCCTGCATTGCATAAGAGTATGTATTTTTAATTTTATTCTCTCCAATTACCTAAAAGTTTAAAGGCGATGCAAATAAGATAATTAGGTACTTACAATTCGTGACTACAACTTCAAGTAGCCTCCCTAGCCTAGCATGTGTTGGCCACATTTGGAAAGACTTGCCTTTGTTTCCTTTGACATGTCATTCAACCTATCATCAAAAGTTTAAAGTATGTTAATATATACCACAATTTTATTTACATCTAAAAAACTTGAAGGTATTGAATTGAAATTGTAATTTACCTTCTCGGACCAGAGGGTGTTTTTCCTTCATCTGTCAATTTCTTCTCTTTTGCATCTTCAATGAGGGCCTTCCACTCCCTCTCTAGAATCATTAGAGGACGCTCATACCTATCATTTTGTTTCATGTTCTTCATATATGTTTCTCGCGTATATTTTAAATATTGGCCAGCTGCGACAGTGACCAAGGTCTTATTAAATGTGTCTACACCAAAAAGGCTTTCAAGATAATCCAACAATTCTTTTTTGAGGTTGGAATTTTGGGAATTCCACCTCTCCCATATGGTGGGCCCAAGAATAAGAAACACCTTATTCTCCAAGGACCTATAAAAATCGTTATTCCCTACATGCAAAAAGATTATTTGATTATTAATTTAAAAATAATAATTTAGATGATTTATATTTGTCTACATAGAGAACATGAAATAATTAAAATTTTAAAAATTACCTGGGACTTTAACTTGCTTTAATGGAAGCCCTTCCTCATTGACCATAAATGTTCCCTTAAGGGTCCTTGTGTTGGTCACATGTCTTGCTTTAGGAAAATAAACCATATAGTTGGTAAAATCATCATCCTCATCTCTGTCACCACCTACAGAGCCTACCTATGTGGTGTATTCCTCAGTGTGTGTAAGGTAGCTAGAGAGGTAGTAGGGGGGCCCAGAGGGCCCATAGTGATAATAGTGGAGGTCATTCAATGTAAGGTGGACTAGGTCCACTATATTATTCATTGACCATAAATGTTCCCTTAAGGGTCCTTGTGTTGGTCACATGTCTTGCTTTAGGAAAATAAAACCATATAGTTGGTAAAATCATCATCCTCATCTCTGCCACCACCACAGAGCCTACCCATGTGGTGTGTGTATTCCTCAAGCAGTGTAAGGTAGCTGGTTTATAGGGGGCCCGTGAGGGCCCATAGTGATACAGTGGAGGTCATTCAATGTGGGCAGGACTAGGTCCACTATATTATTAACAGGCCCACTATGAAGTTAGATATACAAATGTAAGAGGACTTCTTAGGTCTCTACTTCTAGAAGATTCCTCCTCCCAGAATGTTCTTAGGTGATGGTAGCACTATATAAAAGGCTCAAGAATGTAATGAGACATGAAGAAGTATTGTATTTGGATCAATATCTCAATAGGAGGAAGCCCTTCAAGAGGGCAAGTGAACAGGAGAGGGTTTTCTCTATTTCTTGTGTCCATGTTATAGTGAATGGTTTTATGGTTTATTCTTGGTTATTTCTGAAGCATATTTGTAGATCTAGTCAAGTACTTAACAATTGGTATCAAAGAACTTTCCTTAACCTGAGTTGTGGCAAATATTTTTTATTTTTGCAACATTTGTTTTTCTGAGCGTAAAAAAGAGGGGTCACACATTATCAAAGTTTTTGGTATATTTCAGTGCAAAATTGGCTGAAAATGGTTGTATATCTGAGTTCCTCCTATAAAATCACCCAATTTATAAAATCAATTCTGAAACGGAGTCCGGAAGGTACAAGATATTGAGGTTTTAAAATCATGAATTTTTAGGGTTTTTTCTGCTGACGACGGCGCGATTTGTTTTTTATTTTTGTGTTTTTTTTTTTTTTTTTTTTTTTTTTTTTTTTTTTTTTTTTTCTCAGAAAAAAATTCATGTTGAAAAAAATTCGTCTGAAACGGAGTCCGGAAGTGAAGTTATGAGCATTTTAACTTCAACAATTTTTAAGGGTTTTTCCAGAAAAAAAGCCGTGATTTTCTACCAAATCTTCTTGGGTTTATTTTTGAGTTTTTCAAGGACGGCTGCAGGACTCAAGAGTTCATAGGGTGCTCTGATGGCTATTTCTTCTCAAACCCTCAAATCAATTCTACATATTTTTGAAGCATTCAAAGCCCAATTGATGACAGATTGGATGCATTTTGCACATGGCCTCACAAATGTTCTCTTTCACACATAGCCTCACAACCAGCGTCACATATGGTCTCAATGATAGTTTTCTATAGTATTCAAGATTCATTGAATGACATGCATGAGATATTTCTATGCAGGGACTCATGCATGAATATAATTAAGAAAGATATGCTTGGTATGATTTTGAGGACGACAATGATCGTATGGATAGCTGTCACTTCGGGATGACAACCACTTCCTATATTTTATTGATAACTATACTCCACCTTCTAGAGAGAAAAATCAATGTCCCACATCAGAGCTAGTTACCAGCATTCAATAAGATACATATTCTACAAGGGTATTATTCCTCCCAGATTCTCACATTTAATTCATTTTCCACTATGTGGATGGATCTTCTTATTTGGATCCACATGATAGGTGTCACTTTGGAGAATCATTTGAGTTGGTTATTGTTCCAAAATATTCTCAAGGGGAGTTCTACATGAGCACTTGGACATGGAACTGGCTTACAATGGTGGTTGGACTACTCAAAGCACAGGTGGATTTCCTTTCTACATGGGACTTGTCTTCAATCTTCTTCAACATTATCATTCACAATTATCCATGGGACCCTGCATATGGTTGTACATCAAGTGTTGAGACAACGCTTTAATAAGGGGGATGGAACAAAAGGTATCTAGAGAGGTAGTAGGGGCCCAGAGGTCACAGTGATAATAGTGAAGGTAATTAATGTGTGGACTAGGTCCACTATATTATTGTTCAAGGCCCACTATGGTAGTTAGATATAATAAATGTAAGAGGACTTCTTAGGTTGTTCCTACTTCTAGAAGATTCCCTCCTAGAATGTTCTTAGGAACATTGTACCTATATAAAGGGGCTCAAGCAATGTAATGAGACATGAAGAGAAGTATTCTATTTGGAGTGGTAGCCCATTTAGGAGTGATGCCCCCTAAGAGGCAAGTGAACAAGAGAGGATCCCTTCCATAATAAGATCCATTGCATGGTGTTTCCCCACCTCAAGGGTTTTGATATAATAAAGTTGTGTTTTTCTATTGTTCTTCTATCTATTGTGGTTATTTTGTGGTCTGTGTCTTGGTACTTAACAAGGTAAGTGTATCATGGTCACCTAATGGCGTAGAAGGTGGAGATCTGAATAGCTACATCCTGTAAAATTTATGAGGTCATGTGTGGGACCCTGTGGTGCCTATGCAATTCCACTACTACCAACACCATGCATGTTGGGTCAACAGGATCCAAATATCTCATATAAGAAAGAAAAACATTTTTTCTTGGACAATGTAAAAGTTAAAAAAAATATATTTCATAATTGATGTTAGACAAAATAAAACCACTTGAAATTAAGGTAATAACCATAATTTTAAGCTCAATATAACTTCTTTGATCCTTTCTTCAACCTCAAAAGTTTGATCTAGAATATCTAACAAGTGAGCTAGTGCCTTGTTTGCTTTATTGATATTTTTTCTCTAATTAAACTGAGAATTGGGATTCATACAAACTTTCACCTAGAGATAGTGAATCATCATCATAATCATGGCCCGTCGACTACATATTCAAAAAAATAAAGTAATTAATTATGTAAACAAATAAAATGACTGATCTCCATGTAAATAAAGTGCACATTAAATGCAATTCAAAATTGTTGTTCGACACTGCTATGAGGTCGCTTTTGATTTACTCATGATCATCTTGCCACATTATAGTAAAATTAGAACCATGATCATGCATCATGAAAAAATAAATTCAAATGTATGAGGAATCCTCCTCTTTTATTGACATCCAAGGAGGAATGTTATTGTTTGTAACAAAATAGCCACACTGAGTAAACAGACCGAAGCTCTCCCAAATGGATTAACACGAGTAAAGAACATAATGAAAATCATAAATATAAGAGTCATTTCTTATAGGTTGCGTAAATTAGGCATAATGACCGCCTCATAATAGCAACATCTCAGATCTATTCGACCAAATTGTAATCAATCAATAACTCTTCCCCAACAACTATTGATTTTATTGCACATAAGAATACACGGTTTCCTTCATGCCCCTCAAATACACAATTGGGTCTCTTATTTGTGGTCACAAATTCATGTACTATTTATAAACCTTGTTGGACACACCTTCCACACTTAGAGGGGGTGAATGAGTGTGGGGATTCTTTTCCAAAACTTCCCTCTTACACAAATTCATTAGTTAGCATTCAACATTTTACTCATTACTATTGTCATTCATTCATAACCAATTATATGTGAACACATATTAGCAGCATATATCATCAATATATCATCAACAAGTCATCACCACAAGGATAACAAAGAACACAAGATGTATGCACAATTTTCTTTTTATTACGCATCACAATCCTTGGGGTTTTTCAACAACTAAATAGAGTACAAATCTACAAGAGCACCATCTCTATAATGAAAGACTCAACCTACACACATTCTCAATACCAACTAAGATGAGGAAAAATCCTCAATGTGATATCAATCATAATAGGTATGTGACTCGTCAAGAGTACAAATTGCATGGGTATGTGCCCCGCTCACTACAACCTCGCGATATGTATCACACGTATACAACAACATGTGTATACCCTCTGAGCTATTTAGGGTTTATTCCTCAAGATAAAATCAGATCCTCTACAACCAAATTATCATTCTTCTGTGTCTTTTCATCGCTCTAAATCCACCATCAACCAAATACACACATCCAAGTCAATGGCTTACTCATGAGATCCATAACCATATAATATGAATGCTTCTCAATCATGCATAAATAATCAACATACTATAGCCATCATATCAAGATCGAATCATAAGAGTGCTACTCAATTCATCAACCAACATAAATCGATCATATCAACCATACCAAGAATTCCTACATTCACAACACAACAAGCTATACTATCCATCAAGATAATAATGTAATCATACCAGTGTCTTAGTTATAGATCCGAGGCCATAGAATGCATATATGGAACTTTCTTCAAGGTTCAATAGCCAGTCATCATCTTAAACACAAATCTTCATGATTTACCTTACGCGATGCGTTTCGCCCTCATACGTTCTCGTGTATGTACCGACCCATTACAACTCAAGGCAACTCAAACTATGGTTTCGGCTCCTCGAGATTTTTTTCGTCAAGATATACGACATTGCCAAAACTTTGATGTCCATGAGATCCTCCCACGCCTCTTCTAATAGATCTTCAATCATGCCTAAGAGATCCACACCAAAATGCTATCACAAGAAGCTCTCATAAGAATCCCTCCATCAATACTCCAAAAGATATTCTCACAAGAAACTCTCCATTGATCCACCAAAAGGATATATTACAAGAGACCATTGCCATATTATTTATACTTTCATCCTCTAGGTCACTTAACCATTTCTAGGTTACTTAACCCATTTTAGGGTTAACCACTTTCTATAAATAGAAATTTCTCTATTATTTTATTAAAATAATCCTTCTTGATTTTGTCACTTTACTTTATCATTAAAAATAATGATTTCTTCTTTCGTGCACTTTGACCTTTGTGGATGAGGAGAGGGACTTTAACTGAAGGAGGGATAATGGATGGATGGAAAGAGGAAAGGACGGACAGGATGGACGATGGATGGAATGGAATGGATGGACGATGGATGGATGGAAGAGACCAGGACGGAGGAGGAAATGATGGATGGATGGAATGGATGGATGGAGGAAGGATGGATGGATGGATGGAATGGACGGACGGAGGAGGACAGATGGATGGACGAGGCATGGACGATGAGGAGGAATGGATGGATGGAATGGATGGATGGATGGATGAATGGATGGATGGAGTGGATGGAGGATGGAATGGAGGAAAGGATGGACGGATGGATGGATGGATGGAGGAATGGATGGATGGATGGACGGATGGATGGATGGAATGGATGGAGGAATGGATGGATGGAGGAGGGAGTGGATGGATGGATGGATGGATGGACAGGATGGATGATGGAAGGAAGGATGGATGGATGGATGGATGGATGGATGGAATGGATGGAATGGATGGATGGATGGATGGAGGAATGGATGGATGGATGGATGGATGGATGGATGGACGGACGATGGATGGATGGAAGGAGGAGGGAAGGATGGAATGGACAGGAGGAGATGGATGGATGGATGGACGGAGAATGGATGGAGGATGGACGGATGGAAGGACATGGATGGATGGAATGGACAGGAATGGAAGAATGGAATGGATGGATGGATGGAATGGAAGGGAGGATGGACAGTGGATGGACGGACAGTGGATGGACGAGGATGGAAGGAATGGATGGACCGGAGGGATGGATGGATGGACGGATGGATGGATGGATGGATCACTAATCTATCTCATTATTCTACATACAAGCATGGATTCTCTAACCACAACTCAACTAATAAAGTGTCTTCCATGAGGATTTCAACTTACAAGGGGACCACTTGAGTTCATCCATTTTACTTCTTATTAATCATGACAAGACAATAATGATTCATCAAACTATGTACTAATATATCAAGAATCCATCTTCATCTATGCATCTTGATCCATCTTTCATTGATTGGTTTCCACTTGAAATCTATCATTCTCATCAAGGATAATACATATACATTGTTCATCAATCATCAATCAATCAAGCTTATCAATCAATCAATCCATTGACATCAATCAATCACTTGACATCAATTATTCACTCAATCACTTGACATCAATCCTCTGACATCAAAATAATCAAACCATTGTCATCAATGACAACATGATCCAACAAACCCTTGAATATTCCCCACTGCTCTTAGCCTTCTGTCAATATAGATAGTTTCTCCTTTATTTTGATCATTGTATTTTAGTTGTATATAATTTGCAGTCAAGCCATATCTTTGCATGTTGTTTGTATATTGGACTATTTGTATCCAATCTTTGTAGATATAACAGGTTTCGACATACTCCATCAATTCAGTTAATCCTTCATAACAAACCTTTATACCATCCATGGAAAATATCCCCAAACCATGTAATGATGATGGAGAAATCTGATATATCCTTTCGTTTACACAGAAATCAGTGTTTATTTTAGGAAGATTCTTGGGTACCCATCGTTTCAATGTATGTTTGTACCTCAAGGGAACCTCGATGTCGTCTATTATCGCATGATCATAAGAACATAATCCCCCTTTCACAAGAAAAAATTCCATGCATCTATGGAATTTTCTTCTGATTTTCTCACCTCTAGTTGATCTTCGCCTGTTAGACCTACTAGATGTCTCACTTTCCTCTATTCCAGTCGAACTTCCCTCACTCAATGAAGATATATATGAAAAATATATGTTTGATTGTATGTACTATAACACCATTAATGACATAAATAGTCAGTCAATCAAGATGTAACACTATTTCATTACTAGTATCTTGTTGGTATCACAGTAAGATCATAATGATTACCATAGTGTTACTCTTTCAAAATTGTATTATTCTCTATTACTATTGGTATACTATTTGGGAATTATAGGGGAATGTTTGGAGTCAAATGACACATGCCAACAAGTGGTGGTAATAGGACATGATGCTAATTGGAATACCCTGGAACTGATTCCATTAGACACAAACTCAATCCTAAGGCCAACTAAGGAGAACAAACAACACACACTAATTAATATAGGAGTCAAGCATGAAAACAAACCAACTTTGTACTATGACTAGACCTTCTTTATTTGAAATGATTTATGTAACATATTTCATTGACTTATTGTGATCTTGGTCTCTCTTGTAAGTACTTTCATTGACAATGCCAATGCTCTTTTCTCCTTTAGTTGACCAACCTACTTTAGTGGATTCCTAATGAAGATGGAAGAGGGTGGTTCAATCCCAAAAAACTTGTTGAAATTGAAAAGGCATCCATGGTAATTTGTTAATAATTGCTAGATATGTAGATAAGATAAGATAATGTTATTAATGTCCAACAAATGACCACAAAAGTAGGTCAATGGGAATAAAAGATACATCCAATGTGAATACAATGTGGGAGCGTAGAAGAAACTCCTAGATAATGTTGAAATCTAGAAAGAGAAAGAAAATCCACCTAAGAACTTAGAATCTAGATGTCCAAGAAGAAACCTAGTTGCCTTTTCAATAAGATGCACCAAGAAAAAAATTCTTATCTAAAGAGGATTGAACAAAAGAGGACATACAACCAATTTAAAACTAAACTCTTAGGATAACTAAAAACTCTATCTATCAAAATTCCAATCCTTTAAGATATCAAATATGTGCCCATATACAAAAAAATTATCAAGGAACCATGCATCAAGAGACCTAGAATGACGAAAAGAGATCCACCCACAATTAATGTTGTAGGGTAGCTTGTTTATCTCATGATGTGAGGGAATATTTTCACTCCCAAATACTCTATATCCTATGGAAATGGATCTAAATGTTGTTCAATGAGATCTTGCAAATATCATCTCCATAATTGATATTGATTTATGAATGGATGGAGAAAGGTAGGCTTTGTGGCTTGAATAATTTATGTTTTGAATTGAAGGCTAATATTGCATTGGATTGAGATGACCCATCTAAAGATAGTAAGGCCCCTATTTATTTTAATCTAGTAATCCTTGTAGTATATGTCTACATAAACATGTAATTAATCCAAAATACCTTGATCAATGATATATTTAGGGGTTTCAATCAATGTAATGACAATGAGACAATCCTCAATTAAATTTGACAGAATTATTAAGATGCACATCCACTATACTTGTTAGATTACTGAGAGGGGGGGTGAATCAATAATAGAGAAATTTAATCCTTTTTAACCATATAATCCAAGTGTTATATCAATGTATCATTATCATCCAATAACTGCAGAGTAAATAAGCAATGAACAAATGAACAATCATACACATACACAGTACACCAGTGTTTTACGTGGAAACCCAAAACGGGAGAAAACCACAGAATTCTTTATCCTATATGTCTTGAAGAATTACATTCATTGGAAGCACCAACTTCCTTTGTTTTCCAGCTGCAACTGGAAGGAGGCTCCAACCCCC
>SNQJ01S0116944.1:27793-43507 GCA_010110895.2 Picea sitchensis | reverse complement strand
ATGGATAAATTACTAATTGGACAAGTGGTTAGAAGTTGGTTAACCCTAAAATAAGGAAAGTGGGTTAAGATGGTTAAAAGGTAACCCCTTGAGGAAGCTACATGAAAATATAAATAAGAGGCAAGGCTCTATCATTTCAAATCACACTTGAGCATATTGAATATATATAGGTGACTGAGGCAACCAAAGGATATCTAAGCCTAATTTCATAGAGAAGGTGAAGTAAAGAAGGCCGAAATTCAAGGGAGGATAAATTCTTTTGATGATGCTTTCTAAGGTATGTTATTTATAGGTCATCTCACCATTTTCACAATAAATTTTTTTCTAGAATGATTCAGACTGTGAAATTGATAGGCCATTGATAAAACATATCCAAGTAGCTTTGGTACGAATTTCATCTTTTGGGTCATTGTATTTTTGGAGTTACACTCCGTGGAAAATAGGGTTTGTGGCTAGTCCTGAAACTAGTCTAAAACAGGTGTTTCGGGTAAAAACATCATAACTTCTTCATAACAGATCCAAATTAAGTAAGACAAAAAAAAATTGTTAGAGTATAGTATGTAGTATTCTTTGTAAAATTTTCAGATCCATACAACAAATATTTTGTACGGGGCCCACTCTACAAGTTCGCTCTCTAGAACAAGCCAAAATTCAACAAGGTGTGTCATTTTTGCTATAAATCCTTCTCTGAGAGGTTCCAAGTAGTGATACCTGGTGGAATTTCATAAAACACACTGAACAACATTGTGTATTATTTTCATATCTTTATTCATTACAGGTACATAGTTATGATTTTTTCAAGTTAGGGTTGTTGACTAATCCAAAACTAGTCATGTGAGACTAAAGTAAAGTTTGATGAAAATGCTAGTCTCTTGTTGTTAAAGTTAAGGAAGGTTTGCAAGTATGTGGTCATATACACCAAGTCTATTACAAAGTTACAAATCATATTTGGATGATGAAATTGATGAGGGATTTTGGTTGAGGTACATGTTGGGTACATGGTTGAGACAAGTAGTTGATGAGTTTGCACATACATGAGGTGTATAGTTGAATATGTTGGTACATCTTGATGAGTCATAGTTGATGAGTAGTTGATACATGATTGGTATATACTTGGTACATGGTTGGAGGCACTTGTTAGTAGTATTTTTGACACATGGTTTATGGATGATGTAGCATACTAGTATTGGTATATTATTAGAAGCACATATTGATCTTGGTGATGATTATGAGTTGTTGTGTTATGCTTGGTTGATGCACATCTTGGTGAATGATATTGGCGAGTAGATCGGATTTGGTTGATAACATTGATGCGACAAGTTGTGATAGGTTGTTTGGACAGGTTTTTGTGACAGGTTATTTGTACAGGTTTGGTGCACGGTTGATGCACTTGTTCATGGTACAGGTTTTGTACAAGTTTGGTGCATGGTTGATGCACTTGTTCATGGTACAGGTTTTGTGCAAGTTGGTGCATGGTTGATGCACTTGTTTATGGTGCAGGTTGATTACAGGCTGAGTTACAGGTTGGTGCATGGTTGGTGCACTTTTTTATGGTATAGGTTGATTACATGTTGATTGGTATAGGTTTACAGCAGTATATCTCACAGTGATAGTGTGACAGTGGTTCCATCATTATACTTATATTTTAGGGAGGTTGGATGCGGAAAGTACATGTGGTTGTAGCCACCTTCCCATTGTATCCGGAAAACATAGGGGGTTATAGCCTCCTTCTGGTTGTAACCAGAGAATTAGGGAGTTGGAGCTTCCCTCAAGTTGTAGCCTGAGAAACTAGGGGGTTGGAGCCTCCTTCCAATTGCAGTTGTAAAACAAAGAAAGTTGGTGTTTCCAATGAATTTAATTCATAAATACATATAAGAAAAAACATTCTATGGTTTTCTCCCGCTTTGGGTTTCCACATAAAAACACTCGTGTACTGTGTATGTGTATGATTTCTCATTTGTTCATTGTTTATTTACTATGAAACTATTGTATGATAATGATACTTTTATATAACACTTGCATATTGTGGTTAAAAAGGATTGAATTTCTCTATTACTTATTCNGAGAGGAGACTGTGAGAGAAAGAAGAGGAAGTTACAATGGGTTTTGATGTAGGTTGTATCCCTTCATTTTGTTGGATAATAATAAAGAAAGGACCTGGCAATTTCTCTGGTCGACGTAGCCCACACTGGGTGAACCACGTAAATCTGTGTCTCTCCTGTATTGTGTATCTTCTGTGTTTTGTTTCCGCATTTGTTTTATTTTATTGCTCCGTGGTCCTGTTTTTATAACATAAAATGTAGTAGCCTCATTTGGGAATTTAATACATACATTTATATAAGAGGGCTCATAGATTTTTCCCTCCGACTACCTTAGAGCTATACTATCGAAATAAAATATTTGAACTACTAAGGCTTTGTTACAATAAATTTTCGAGATAGACAGATAAGAGTGAATGTTCATCTGTATTGCAATCAACTACATTACAGGAAATATGATCTCCATCGATCTCATGTAATCGTGCAGCCTCCAAATATTTAAGATATTATTTAATTACAATCCATTCAAAAAGTTTTACATGATACGCCAACTTTATAATTCAAAATTATTTCAAAAGGAATGCTAGGGTGTTGAGATGTCTTCCATGTGTGCTTTGATGATGATGCTCCTGGATCATACGCTGAAAAAAAAATCATGGACTCCTGTCCATGAGCTCCTGCACTGACTTTACATGATTCTGAATATCTGCTTCATTTACCCAACTGGCATGTCCTTTCCACTTTACCAAATACTCAAAATAAGTCTTTCTCCTTGTATTCTTACCAATCCTCTTACCCATGATCTTCTCCATCTGTGAATTTTCTACTACAGGCATCTGCTTCTCCCACTGAATCTCTTTTTGATCTTCTGATCCTTTTGTGTCATCTTCCTTGTAAGGATATAGGTCTGAAATATTGAATATGGGCGATATACCCACATCCTTTGGTAGCTCTATCTCATAAGCATTGGCACCAAATTTCGTTAGGATCTTACATGGTCCTATCTTCTTCAACTTCAGTTTGTTATATGTTCCCTTTGGGAACCTTTCCTTTCTGATATGTGTTATAACTTGATATCCCACTTCAAATTGAAGTTCTCTTCTATGTTGATCAACTATGTGTTTATACTCTCTATTACTGTTATTCAACTTCTCTTTGATCTGATTATGAAGCTTTTGCATTTCTGCAGTGAAGTCTTATGCTCCAATGCTTTTGATGCTCCAACGCTTCTGAATTCATTCTACTCCATATCTATCAACTCTAATACTCCTCTTGGAGTCATCCCATATACTATCTCGAATACATGTTGATTGGTACAGGTTTACAGCAGTATATCTCACAGTGATAGTGTGACAGTGGTTCCATCATTATACTTATATTTTAGGGAGGTTGGATGGGAAAATTACATGTGGTTGTAGCCACCTTCCCATTGTATCTGGAAAACATAGGGGGTTATAGCCTCCTTCTGGTTGTAGCCAGAGAATTAGGGAGTTGGAGCTTCTCTCAAGTTGTAGCCTGAGAAACTAGGGGGTTGGAGCCTCCTTCCAGTTGCAGTTGAAAAACAAAGAAAGTTGGTGTTTCCAATGAATTTAATTCTTAAATACATATAAGAAAAAGCATTCTATGGTTTCTCCCGCTTTGGGTTTCCACGTAAAAACACTCGTGTACTGTGTATGTGTATGATTTCTCATTTGTTCATTTTTTATTTACTATGCAATTATTGGATGATAATGATACTTTTATATAACACTTGCATATTGTGGCTAAAAAGGATTGAATTTCTCTATTACTTATTCACCCCCCCTCTCAGTAATCCAACAATTGGTATCAGAGCCGGTTCCTTTAGGAAACAGTTTAACCACTGGAAGGAGATCATGGATTGTTCTGAGAATGGAGTACCAATGTTTAATGGTCAGATTGGTTGTAAGTATGAGATGTGGAGCATAAGGACGAAATTATTTTTACAGGCACAGGGACATTATATTTGGCTATCAGTTGTTATAGGATATGATAGTTCAAGAAGGAAAAAGATTGCCGCCAAGAAGGAATTGAAGAAGAATAAAAAAATAGCAATGGATTTCATCTGGGAAGGATTACCTAATCCGGTAAGAGAAAAAGTTGGTAAATGTTCATCAACAAAAGAACTTTGGGATAAGTTACATGACATATATTCTTCACTCATCGCAGATTCTAAAAATGTTAAAAAAGATGCAGATACAAATCAAGAAGAATTATGTTCACCATTTCAAACATATTCAGAAGATGAAGAGTACATAATCACCGGAGGTATGTTGTTTTGCTTTAATTGTGAAAAACATGGACATATTGAAATACAATGTCATGAAGGAAATGAGACAAAAAAACAAATTGAAAAAGAAGACAATTATGAGGTAGAATTGATTAGTGCTTTAGATGAACTAAGAGAAGAAAACAAGTCACTCAATAAAGAATTGATGAAACAAAAGGAAAGTGTTCACATTTTTGAAGAAACCCAACATGTCATAGAGAACTTAAGAACTCGGCTAGAAGAAGCCAGAAATATCGAAGAAAATATTGAATATCAAAAGAAGTGTTTGGAATCCAACATAGCAGCAGAGAAGGAAGAAGCATAAATGAGAGAGAATATATTAACAGATCATCTTAAGGAAAGAATTAACGATCTAAACCAACTTGAGTCATAGTTTGGTCAAGAAGAGAAAGCACTTGAAGAAGAAATAATCACATTAAAAATTCAGCTTGAAGAAGCGAAGAGAACAGAAGAAGTCATGAAGTCTCAGATATTAAAGAAAGAAGAAGAGGTTGAGAAACTTGAAGAAGAAGTTGTCACAATGAGAAGTAAAATTGTTAATCTCAAAAATAACATTGAAGAGATAGAAACATCCACATCAGTTACAGAGAATGAAGAGAAGCACTCTAGGTTGATAGAAAAGAGGAATGAAAAAAATAGAAAGAGTTATGCAGAAATACTCAAAGGAAGAAATCATGGTCAACCAGAATCTAAGAAAACTATTGAAGATACATATTCAAGAAGACCATTTGTGTTCAAGCCACAAGGAATCTTCTATCATGACCATGATCGGTCAAGGTGTAAATTCAGAAGGACTACACCACAAAGAAGATCATTCACTCCCAGGGATGAAAATTTATTTTATGGTCATTGTTTTTACTGTACTAATTTTGGACATAAGGTTGTAGATTGCAAGGATTATAAAAGAATTTTTCAAGCAAGAAGTGCCTATGTGGCCGCACATAACATTGAGTGTTACAAATGTCATAACTATGGACACATAGCCAATCATTGTAGAAGCATGATCGATACTTCCATGATAAAGAATATTGATATCAGATCTAAGAAATATGGATAAGAAAACAGGAAGAACATGTGAATGAAGACCAGGTACCAAATATCACAAGACTGGCAATAAAACGAGATGAAGAAAATTCTACAGAGAAAAAGAAAGATGTCAGATACATAAAGGTTTGGAAAATAACTGAAAGAAAGGAAGGACAGGTAAATAAGGAACATGTTTAAGATATTGTACTTTCAGGCATTGTAGTGAAAGATGAATCCACAGACAGAAAGAAAGAAGTTAGAGCTTGGAGAGATAATGAATCTACCAATGAAGATGATGATGAATACACATCAGATCAAGAATTTTTATGAGCCATCCAGCTTAAAGACTCCCAAGTAATATGAATATTAAACAGGGGGAGTCTGTGTGATAGTTGTGACAGATCAAAGAACCATCCTTCGAGCATCTTGCAGATTTTGAGAAGACAAATTTAGAGCAATCAGTTAGTAGAAGTACGGTTTGAAAGATTAATCAAGACTTCGCGATAGTATAGTGATAAATGGGTCAGCATTATGGATAGTTTCACAAGTAGAGTCTTGGATAGTATAGACAGATATGGATTTGTAAGAACACTTAGCAGGTTTGGACAGATATATGATAGTAGACGAGAGCATGGATTCATAGATTGGTTCAGAGAGTGGTTTAGAGACATTGAACATTATCATAATGGATGATAATTACGCAGGAAATGGCTCGAACAATGCTAATGGATTCCAAATTGACAGTGCATACATCAATTCACATTCAAAACAAAGTAATGCTTAGAAACAACAATGACAGAACTCCCTATGAACTATGGAAAGGAAGCGCAAACAACAATCTCTACATCAAGATAAATCAAGGTAATATTTTATTAATTGAAATTTATGTTGATGATATTGTTTTGGAAACACTAATGACAGGTTAAGCCATAAATTTGCAAAGGATATGTAAAATGAATTTGAAATGAAATTACTTGGAGAACCATCCTTCTTATTGGGTATTCAGATATGTCAAAGAAACCAAGGAATTTGTATTTCTCGAACTAAGTATATCAGAGAAATGCTAGAGAGGTTCGGAATGGAAGATTGAAAACCAGTTACCACTCCTATGAAAACCAGTTGCAAGTTGAGCAAAGATGATGATTCAAAGTCTACAGACCAGAGGCAATATAGGTCAATGATTGGTAGCTTACTATATGTGACATCATCCAGAACAAATGTAATGTAGGTAGTTGGACAGGTGGCACAATTTCAAGCATCACAAAAGGAATCACATGTATTAGCAGTGAAGAGGATTTTACAATATCTCAAAGGAACATAAGAGTTTGGATTATGGTATCCAAAAGGAAAGGATCTATCACTTATTGCCTACACAGATGCATATTGGATAGGTTGCATTGATGGCCGATGAAGCACCAGTGGAGCAATGTTCTACTTGGGTGAGTGTTTAGTATCTTGGCTAAGCAAGAAACAATCATCAATATCCTTATCTACAACCGAGGCAGAGTATATTGCAGCAGCAGGATGTTGTACATAGGTTATATGGATGAAACAAACTTTGAGAGATATACAAGTTGAGTATGATGAGCCCATTCCAATCTATTGTGATAATACAAGCATCATCAGTATCTCAAAAAACCCGTTGATTCACTCCAAGACAAAGCACATTCCAATCAGGTATCACTTTCTATAGGAACAAGTTGTAGAGAAGAACATCAAAGTTGAATATGTGGAAACAAAAGAACAAGTGGCATGCATATTTACAAAACCACTTCCACGGGAATCCCTTGAGTATCTTCGCCAGAGACTAGGAGTAATTTCTACTCCAAAATGAATGTTTTTGAATGCTTATCTTATATGTCTTATATGTACACGAGGAAGCACCATAAATAGGACAAAGGGGGAGAGATTTATCATATGCAAAGGTAAATGTTTTTAAAGAGATCATAGAGGCATGTTTCTAAGGGGAATGACTGTCACAACAGGACAATGAGTGATATGATTTCAGAGTGATAGCCTTTGTCAAAGGGGGAGATATTATTCATATGAAGGGGGAGAGAGTAATCAGAGGCTTAGAAAAATAAAAGGCATGTAGAAAGGGGGAGAAGACCCAAGGAGATTCCAATCAGGGGGAGAAGCCCCAAAGGGAGATACCCTTTGTCATTGATGTCAAAGGGCGAGAGATAGAAACATTGATGAGGAGTATAAGCATGAATGTTATCGTGACTAAGTGTTGCCATCAATGTTGGTGTTTCCATCAATGCCAAAGGGGGAGATTGTTAGACAGTTGGTTTATTTGATGGATTGTTGGTTATCATTGATTTCAACCATTGGAGAGTGATATTGTAGATTGATTTCAACCCTTAGTGATTGATTTCAATCCTTAAAGAAAGCCTGGTAGCGAATTATGGTAGCACAAAGGTTTGGGTAATGGCCCCAAGGTTGTTTCATGTATAATTGTATGAGTTTTAATATATTTGAAGGTAATACTATTCTAGATGGATAGTACATGTTATTCCATTTCTGGTGGTATGTGTAACATCACATAACTCCTCACAGTTAGAGAGTTATGGCCATATGAAGTTGGAGAACCCAGATTTGGGTAATGGACCCAAGTTTGTTTGATGGATAATGGTATGAGTTTTGATATATTTGCAGGTAATAATATTCTATATGGATAAAACATGTCATGCTATTTCTAGTGGTATGTGGAACGTCACATAATCCCTCACAGTTAGAGATTTATGGCCATGTGAAATTGGAGAACCCTCATGAGTCATCTAGAAGCCCCAAAAAGTCAAAGTAGTCAAAGTGGTTTAAGAGATTTTTAGAAGGTAAATAATAAAGTGAAGTGATGAGTGTACTATAATTCAAAGTGAATACAAAATAAATTATTTAAATATTAAAGTTAATGGAGAAATTACTAAGTTGAAAAGTGGTTAGAAGTAGGTTAGCCCTAAGGAAAGTGGTTTAAGATGGTTAGAAGGTAACCCCTTGAGGTAAAGTGAAGTGATGAGTGTACGATAATTCAAAGTGGATTAAAAAATAAATTATTTAAATAATAAAGTTAATGGATAAATTACTAATTGGACAAGTGGTTAGAAGTTGGTTAACCCTAAAATAAGGAAAGTGAGTTAAGATGGTTAAAAGGTAACCCCTTGAGGAAGCTACATGAAAGTATAAATAAGAGACAAGTCTCTCTCATTTAAAATCACACTTGAGAATACTGAATATATATAGGTGACTGAGGTAACCAAAGGATATCTAATCCGAATTTCAGAGAGAAGGTGAATTAAAGATAGTTTAAATTCAAGTGGGGGTAAATTCTTTTGATGATGCTTTCTAAGGTATATTATTTACACGTCATCTCACCATTTTTGCAATAACTTTTTTTTCTAAAATGATTCAGATCATGAAATTGATAGGCCATTGAGAAACCATATCCAAGTAGCTGTGATATGAATTTCAGCTTTTGGGTCGTTGCATTTTTGGAGTTACACTCCATGGAAAATAGGGTTTGTGGCTAGTCCTGAAACTAGTCTAAAACAGGTGTTTTGGGTAAAAACGTCATAACTTATTCATAATAGATACAAATTAAGTAAAACAAAAAGTGTTGGTTATAGTACAGTCTATAGTATTCTGTGTAAAATTTTCAGATTCATACAACAAATATTCCATGTGGGGCCCGCTCTACAAGTTCGCTCTCTAGAATAGGCTAGAATTCAACAAGGTATGTCATTTTTGCTATAACTCCTTCTCTGAGAGGTTCCAAGTAGTGACACCTAGAGGAATTGCATAAAACACACTGAACAACATTGTGTACTATTTTCATATATTTATTCATTACATGTACATAGTTATGATTTTTTCAAGCTAGGGTTGTTGACTAATCCAAAACTAGTCATGTGAGACTAAAGTAAAGTTTGATGAAAATGATAGTCTCTTGTTGTTAAATTTAAGGAAGGTTTGCAGGTATGTGATCATATACACTAGGTCTATTACAGAGTTACAAATCATATTTGGATGATTAAATTGATGAGGGATTTTGGTTGAGGTACATGTTGGGTACATGGTTGAGACAAGTAGTTGATGAGTTGGAACATACATGAGGTGTATAGTTCATGATGTTGGTACATCTTGATGAGTCATAGTTTATGAGTATTTGATACGTGATTGGTACATACTTGGTACATGGTTGGAGGTGATTTTTAGTAGTATTGTTGACACATGGTTTATGGATGATGTAGCATACTTGTATTGGTATATTATTAGAAGCACATATTGATCTTGGTGATGATTATGAGTTGTTGCGTTATGCTTGGTTGATGCACATCTTGGTGTTTGATATTGGTGAGTAGATATGATTTGGTTGATAAGATTGATGAGACAGTTTGTTGTGATAGGTTGTTTGGACAGGTTGTTGTGACAGGTTATTTGTACAGGTTTGGTGCATGGTTGATGGACTTGTTCATGGTACAGGTTTTGTACAAGTTTGTTGCATGGTTGATGCACTTTTTCATGGTACTGATTTTGTACATGTTCAGTGCATGGTTGATGCATTTGTTTATGGTACAGGTTGATTACAGGTTGAGCTACAGGTTGGTGCATGAGTGATGCACTTGTTTATGGTACAAGTTGATTACAAGTTCATTGGTACAGGGTTATAGCAGTATATCTCACAATGATAGTGTGACAATGGTTTCATCATTCTACTTATATTTCAGGGCGATTGGATGGAGAAAGGAAAGGTGGTTGTAGCCATCTTTCCGTTGTTGCCGGAAAACATAGGGGGTTGTAGCCTCCTTCTGGTTGTAACCAGAGAATTGGGGAGTTGGAGCTTCCCTCAGGTTGTAGCCTTAGAAACTAGGGGGTTGGAGCCTCCTTCCAGTTGCAGCTAGAAAACAAAGGAAGTTGGTGCTTCCAATGAATGTAATTCTTAAAGACATATAAGAAAAATCATTCCATGGTTTTCTCTCGCTTTGGGTTTCCACGTAAAAACACTGGTGTAATGTGTATGTATATGATTGCTCATTTGTTTATTGTTTATTTACTCTGGAACTATTGGATGATAATGATACTTTGATATAACACTTGCATATTGTGGTTAAAAAGGATTGAATTTCTCTATTACTGATTCACCCCCCCTCTCAGTAATCCAACACTTGTTGTTATATTTCATCCCCTACCAAAGAAATTTCCTTTGAATGTTTATGATGGTATTGATTACTAATTTGGGGGCCACTAAGGCTGAGAAGAGATAGGTTTGAATTTATTTTAGAATAGAATTGACTAGAACTAACCAGTTATCCAGATTAAGAGTTTGGAAAGTCCAGGAATTCATTCATTGGGCTATTGAATCTAAGAGACATGACCTAGATATATTCCCAATCGTTGAGTCAAAGAGTGGGATGCCAAGGTTATTGGATGGGAGGGAGCTATGATGGATTCCTAGTAGTCAGAAAATATGATTTTGAATATCAAGAGGGGTGTTAAAGAAAAAAATATGTGATTTCTCCAGATTGACATAGGTGCCCGAATCTTCACTAAAGTCAGAGAGCATGAGTTTTATTTTTTGTGCTTCTCTCACTGTGGGTGTATCCATTAGCACAGCTTCATCTACGAAATAACTTTGTGAAGCAGTTGGTTGGAGACCATGGAGGGGAATACCTTGCAAGGAGTCATATGTATTGGAGGCTTTGATGTAGTGTCTAAGTCGTTCAACCATTATGAAAAAATGAAAGGGAAAAGGGGGTCTCCCTGATGGATACCTCGAGAAGGGGCAAAGGTTTTTGAAGGCACACCATTAACTAGGATTGATAAAAAATCAGTTTAAGTGAGATTTAGTATCCAATTTACCAAATCATTAAAAAATCCAAAAGCATAGAGAATAGAGTGGATATATCTCTAGCTCAAGCAATCAAAGGCATTTGAAAGGTCAAGTTTTATAAGCAAACTTTGATTTCTCGAGGACTTAAGGGAGTGGATCACCTCATGAGCCAGGATGATGTTGTACAGAATCTATAGTCCCTTCACATATCCTAACTACTCCTTGGAAATTATGAAGGGAATAATCGGATTGAGCCTTAGTGCAATGATTTTTATTATGATTTTATAAATCTCATTGCATAATGCGATGAGCCGAAATTGTTTGGGGTGGGTTACTCGTTCTTCCTTCGGTATAAGCGTGAGGAAGGTATCATTGAGGGAAGTCAAAACCTTGCCTGAGGAATGTGATTCCTCCACCAAGTGCCAAACTTCTTCATGAACCATTGGCTAGCACTGGTGAAAGAAGCTAGTATGTGATAAAACCATCGGGCCCTAGGGATTTTCCCACTCGAATTTCCTTCATTGTTTGATCTACCTCCTCCATGGAGATAGGACACATGAGTGCTTCATTTTGTTAAGAGGAGATGAGATTAGGTATATGTTGAGCAATATTATTGATGGTCTATGATTGATCTCATATTGGATCTGAGAGAAGGTTAGAATAATAGCTGACGATCTCATCCTCCATTACTTCATGCTCCATTAGTACTTGGCCCTGATCATTCTCCAGTTTGGTGATGTGATTTATGTGTTGCCTATGTATCATGGGTCTATGAAAGAACTTTGTGTTTTTTTCACCTTCCTTAAGCCATTGCACTCTTGATTTATAGATTTAGAGGATTTCCTCTTGATGCTTCCTTTCTTCCAATTGTTTTTTAAGAAGATCCTCCTCTATCTGCAGGATATATGTCAATCTGTGGTGAATGAATTCATTTTGAATCTTAGCCAATTTATTTTTGATCTTGGAATATGTTTCCAAACACATTTTTATTCCATTCTCTCAAAGAATGATTGCAATTCTTGAGCCGTTGTTGAAATCTATACATGAGGGTTCCACGAGTTACCTCTACTTCCAACCACCATTTGATGGATAAATCCAGAAAATCTAGGTGGGTAAGCCAGAATTTTTCAAACTAAAAAGGTTTGTATTTAGGTGTACTTGTGGTCTCAATCCAGAGTTGGATGGGACAGTGGTCCAATTCTAATATGGGTAGAATTCTTGCCTCCAGCAATGGATCTTCCAACATGAGGGATTCTAAGACCATGAATCAATCTAGTCGGAAAGCTACCTAATGAGAGCCTAATTGCTTGTTGGACCACATGAAGACTCCATTGTGTGATTCAATGTATATCAAATGAAGATTTGTTATGAGATTTTGAAAGTTGTCATTGTCTTTATCCAATCTTCAAATTCCCCCTCTTTTTTATTCCAAGGAGACGATGATAATAAATTCCCCTCCAAGAATCCATCGTTGTTTACCAACCAAGTTGCTTAGAGCCCTGATATTTTGCATGAAATTGTCTTTTTCTGGGGGGGATTGAGGACCATAGGCATTAGTACTGATGCTTTCCTCATTGAACCCTATGACTCGATATTTAGTTGTAAGCATCCAAGCTATGGAATAAAAACAATCCATAGTAATTGTAGTTGGGTTCCATAATATATCAATTCCCCCCATCACACCATTAGAATCATTGAATATACATCTGATTTGTCTCCAGCTCCATGCATAAATCTCTTTTGCAGTGGTACCCGTGCATTTTGTTTCATGAAGAAAAAGTACGTATGGTTGCTCTGCCATTATGCAATTACATAGAACACTTTGCTTTGTTATCCCATTAATGTCTCTTACATTCCATGAGAGAATATTCATGAGGAAGAAGGAGGAGGTAGAGAAATGAATATCTTAGTGATCTTTTGGATATTTCCTGAATTGATCATGAAATTACCTACCTCGAAAATAAGTTGTTTTGCATATTTGTGTCCCCTTCTTTTTGTTTCTTTGTGTATTTTAGGATTTTCCTTGTTGTTAGCATCAGAAGTCACTCCTGGATTTCTTATAGGAGTTGAGCCCAACGCCCATCAGTTTTATGTCACGATAGTTTTAATGGGTGATTAAATGGGTAGAAACTCAGGAAGGTATCGCTCTAACTCGGGAACTAAGTCTGATATAAAAGGAACAAAGGATTTCTTGATCTAAATTCCATCAGTGAGTTGATTTAAAGATGAGCAGGTTGAAGACTTGGTGAAAGGAGTGAGAAAAATACCTCAGGAAATAGGCCTTTCAGTAGTTTGTAGAAGAAAAACTCTAAATGCAAGATCCTCTTGGTTCAAGGTTTCAAGAAACTGAAAGGGGGACTTGACTAGATCCTCTAATTCCAAGTCATCCAGTGCCAAGAAAATCACAGGGACCGATTAGAAACAATGCAACTGTTACAGTGATCCAACCTAGATCATCCTATAACAGTTACAACTCGACTAGATCCTCCAATTCTGAGCTACTCTAATACGGTATAAACAAAGACATGAAAGAAACTGACATTCATAAGGCAAGAAGTCTCAAGAGTCCATGCATAACTAGAATAACAATGCTTCATTTAAGTTTTACAACTGGGAACCTCACTCAACCATTGATGAATTACAAAATACAAAGACTGAGTCTATATACTCAGGAAAATTCACCTAACAGATGCGTGGTTAGTCATCCAAGGCGTAGTGTCCCTTCAGTCAAACTCAGATGGATATTCTTCATCAGAGTCCACCTTAACTGCGTAGGGCTCCTGTAAGGGGAGTAGTTGAGCCATTAAGTGTCAAGTTAGTGTGTTCAAACCTCTCTAGCTAGTCGAGGACTCAGTGTGGCATCTTTGGAAAGAAAATTGGTGCACAGGACCTTCTCGGGTAGACAGCTTTCCAGATCCTCCATACTTTACTCTTAATGAGTGAGGAGAGGTTTCAACCACCCCCTCTCACCTTCATTTACTCCAATCAAGAACCAAGATTGAGACTCAATTAGACAACACCTAGAGATCGTGATGATCCCATATGTGACTAAACCTGATGCCTTTGGCCCCTCTTGCATAACTCTTTTATTTCCCAAGTGACCACGGGTTGTGACCCTGCATTTATTCTCAAAGGTTCTTTCGACGTTCATGAACAGGAAGGAGTTGATCCTTGCTTATCACAGTCACAACGAGCGAAACGCCGAGATGGCTTAATTGGGCGCCACACATCCCTCTCAAATCTCATGGTCCTAAACTCACTTGGCGATACTGTGGGCCCGACTTTGTGTGCTTTTGCTTCGGGGTTCAAGGTTTCAAGATGTAGCATGACATGGAACCCTCCCCCTTCGAACTCCCGAATGTCGAAATGCCGACGTGACTAGATCTCGCGCCACGCATCCTTTGGATGGAAGGCTGCTATCCTCTCATGTATGCAATATGGGCACTATCCATCGCACTAATCTTGGCGCAACTCCACTAACTGTGATTTCCCACCGACCGTCGATCTTCTCCTATGGATGAATCTGGACCGTCGACAATATAATTTCTCCTGCTTACTTGCTTGGAAGCCTGAAACAAGATTTTTCTATGCTGCGCTTGGGCGCTTCTCGTGCAACTTGCAGACCTAAATACTCTTGTGCCTAGAACATGAATTGATACTAACATTAGACTCCATGGGGGACAGATTCATCCCTGTGATGCTCTAAGGACTCATTTTTCAGTTCCAACGCCTTGTTGTTGGGCTATGGAGTCATTTATTTAAAACTTAAAGACGAAAAGAAAAACAATATTTACAACCACGAAGGAGCCATGTGTGGCTTAAAAGAAAAATATTTTTAGGAAATTCCCATTCACAGGGTCATTGAAAGCTTCTTGATCCTTCAAATCCCGTAACCTATAGGTGTTATTCGAGAATAGTTCAGAGACTTTGAAAGGCCCGATCCACAGATCTTCGAATTTTCTGTGCTTGCCTTTATCTTGTTTAGGAGCATCCCATTTCAGTACCAGCTCTCCTATCTGAAACTCTTCCTTCTTGGCCTTCTTATCAAAAACCTGCTTGATCCTTTGTTGATGGTCCTAAATTCTACCCATTTCCCATATGTGGCCAAAAATCTATTATACAGATGTCCAACAAAGTGGGGGTGCTTAAAATATTGCACCTTCAGCATTTTCCACTTTGGACCCTCTTTGAAATTGAACATAGAGATGGCATCTTCCTTTGAGACTCTATTTTTTACTGTATCCCATTTATCAGGACCCATCACCTCTAACTTTTGCCACCTCATTAGATCGACAAAACTGTCAGTGGTTGGCCCCATCTTCTGATATGCATCCATAAAGTTTTCCAGTGAATGAAAAAAAATTTGCAAACTTTTTTTTTTGTGCCAAGGAAGTTCCAAGACCACCAAATCATTTTCCAACCTCTTTTTGACACTTGAGCATCGCTCAAGCATCATTGCTTCTGTATTCCCTTCCCAGGGAAGTTCATCGCCAACTTCTGAAGGATAGGTGGAT
>SNQJ01S0116943.1:3211-13735 GCA_010110895.2 Picea sitchensis | reverse complement strand
GGCCCTCTCCTTAGTTAGGTACTTCCTGTAATGATAATGTTAGAATTATAATTTTTACTTATGTCCAATTATTCTATTGTGTAGTTGCTTTCAATTGTTGTAATTTCGGGTCTATAAATTTATTCACACATTGTGTATGTTTTCTGGTTTGCGGTTTCTCTAGAATCATACTATAGTTCTCATATTTACTTTCATTCTACTGTCATTTCCAATATAAAACATAGTGTTACGATTTATGAATAGTTTGGTTTTCTAAGTTCAACATTTAGCAACGTCAAAATTGCTCTGCGCTTTTCATTGCTGCAATTCGTGTAACTTCAATTTTTGGTTATAACAAAACTTAGTTGTTGCGATTCACATTGTTGTAACTCAGTTAGAATTCTTTCTTTGTTGTAGCTCTGTTGCTGCAACTCTGCTTGAAGCTGCACTTAGTGTGTTTCTTGTCTGGTTCTCTTTAGGTTTAGTCTTTACAATTTTGGATTGATGCTATTGGATTAATGAAACCTTAGTTGTCGCGACCACACAATGCCTTCATTATACTCAAGAAAGTCACCAATAGACCATACGCATAAGTTTCATTTCTGCAAGTGTGATTTTAATTTCTGCAAGTGTGATTTCAATTTCCGCAAGTGTGAATTCAATTTCCGCAAGAGTGATTTCGATTCTTGCAATTGATTTCAATTTCCAGAAGCGTGATTTCAACTTCTGCAAGAGTGATTTTAAATCATGCAAGCGTTATTTCAATTTGTGCAAGAGTGATCTTAATTTCCTGCAAGTGTGATTAGAATTCTCACAAGTGTGATTTAATTTGTCTAAGGAAACTTAGGCCTTAGCATAGGTTGGTGACTTAATTAAGTATTATGAGTATTTGAATTGTGACATTAAGGTGCTACAACGTCATAGTCAAAACAACACGCTACTTGCATAGATTGTCCATGACAATTCACAAGTTCCATAYGAGCCCRAATTGATAATTAAATGTACAACTCTTCCTTTTCTTACTAAGTTAATTAGAAAGTAATTGAAAKTTCTCCCAATACCATATGTCAATTTTCCTCAAATTAGTCAAACTAGGTAAAGMACAGTCTTTCCCATTGAAATTTAACAATATGTGGTTGTGTGAAAATGATTATCGTTCTTTGGTTGCAAATGCGTGGGTGCATTTGTTACTCCATGAAGGTTCATCTTTTATGTGTCAGTTTGCTAGAAAATGAAAAATATTAATGTATTTTCCAAAAAATGGGCGAGATCCTTCATTGCTCGTTCCCAAGCTAGTCTTAAAGATATAGAGGAGGCTTTAGAGTGCTATTGGAAACGTTGACATGGTATTTAACCCAAGAAGAAGAGTTAACATTGGGGGAGATTTTAAAAAGGAAACAAGACCTGCTACTTTTGGAGGAAGCTAGGTGGAGGCTAAAAAGCATGGAAATTTGACTGAAAGAAAGAGATAATAATATAAAATCCGTTCATAGGTACGTCAAAATCGAAAGAATCAAAATAAAATTGGGGAAATCAAAGATCGGAATGGGGACTTATTATCCACTCATGAAGAATTGGAAGAGGTAGGGATGGATCATTTCAATGCTTTATTTAAGGAAAAAAATGGGTTCCCCATTGCAAAGATTCTAAAAGGGGTTGAGTTGTTCCCTTAGAAAATCACGGATGAGACGAATGAGGCTTTATTAGAGGTTATATCAAAGTATAAAATTTTTAACACTGTCTCATATTTTCAAAAAACAAAAAGTCTCGGGCCAGATGGTATGACGGTGGAATTTTTTATTGGTTTTTATGATTTATTAAAAGGGGATCTGCTTTTAATCTTCTGGAAAGGTCTTGGCCTCTCTAAATAAAAATTTCCTAGCCCTTATTCTGAAGAAAATGGAGTTAGTTTCCTTTGAATATTTTCTCCCTATATCTTTTTGTTACTTGATCTACAAACTAATCTAAAAAATCATAGTGAATATGCTCAAGCCTATCTTAAGCGACATTATCTCAGAGGAGCAATTTGGCTTTCTTTTTAAGAGGAAAATCCATGACATTGTGTCTTTAGCCCAATAAGCCTTACACTCAATAAAAGTGCATAAAATCTCGTCAATAGTGTTGAAAATAGGTTTCTCCAAAGATTATGATAAAGTGAGTTGGACCTTTCTTAGGCTAGCTATTATTAAGTTGGGGATGAACTTAGCAATAGTGAATTGGATAATGTGATGCATTGAGTCTACATCATTCACTGTCCTAATAAATGTATCCCCATCAAAATTCTTCCGCTCTTCAAGAGGCCCCCGAAAAGGATGCCATCTAGCCCATTTTATCTTCTTAATTGTGACAGAGGGACTTTGAAATCTTATCCATGAGGTAAGGACTCAGGAGCAAAGGTCTCCTTAAAGGGATGAAGATTATAGATTCTGAGTTCATTTCTCATTTTCTTTTTTTAGATGATGTTATGTTTTTTGGTGTAGGTAATGTAAAATAATTTCATGTTATTTTAAACATATTGTATTTATTCTAATCGGAAACAAGAATGGAGATAAACATGGGAAAATCATTAATTAGATCCAATGATTTGGGAGTCGAGGCTCGTGATCAGCTAAAAATAATTCTTCCATTTGCATTAGCAGATATTGACGAGGGAATAAAATATTTGGGCTTTGAGCTCAAGCCAAATTCTTATTGCTATGTTGATTGGCTATGGTTATTTATCAAAATCCATGTTCAAATTGGTCTGTGGGTGAACCATTTTGTTTCGAGTGGTGGTCATCTAGTTCTAATAATGTCAATCTTGTGTAGCATACTAATGTATTGGACTACAATAGTGAATATTCCAAAGGTATTTTGGCAAAGATTGCAAAGCCTATTTTCATTTCTTGTGGTCATGCAAAAAGCAGGTTGAAGGAACCCCTCTTATAAAATGGTCGATATTAGCCATGCCAAAGGAGCTTGGAGGGTGGGGCATTTATAACCTTGTTTGATTTTGTAAAGCTCTAGTTGCAAATTTTTTATGGAGACTCATTCACAACATGATGTTGTGGGGAAGAGTTTTGATTTTAAAATACATGGCTTCTAATTCCATAGAAGAATGGTTCCATACATGGAGGGAAGCAATTCCTATGAGTTTGACATGATGGTATGAGTTCTAAATGATGGAAAGCGATGGTTGACACTTTCTCATGGATAGGAGAATGGATGAAGTTCTACATGATGGAAAGCAATGGTTGACACTTACTCATTGTTAAGAGAATGTATGGTCTAGTGAGTGGGTGATGGTAGGAGAATTTGAGTCCGAGAAGACCCTTGGGAAGGCTCGACTATAGATTTCAACATCTTAGAGGAGCTAGTTGGAAGACTCCATAATTTGGGAGTTTTTTCATTGAAGGATGCAATGTCTCAGGGTAAGGATACCACAGGTTGATCTATTTAGAAATAAACGATCGATTTGAGCCTCAAAGGAGGTTTGGAGGAGTGGAATGTATACATACGCATCCTCAAAACAAAATTTTATATGCCTAGAGGAGGATGAAGATGACACTTGTGTTGGGAAAATAAATAAATCAGGTGCCTATATGATGAAGCTAGGGTATTATGCATTGGTAGAGGGGTTCCTCGAAGGTGGAAAAAAATGGTTGTGGTTGACGATCTGGAAGTGGCATGCCCCAGAAAAATGATAATTCTCTTCTGGTTGTCTTTGGAAGAAAAAATTCTCACGAGGGATGAAGGTTTGCATTGAATCTAGTCTGGCCCGAGTCATTGCTCTTTATGTAGATTAGAATATGAAACGATAGTAAATTTGTTTATGCATTTCCCCTTCGTGAAATAGGTATGGATTCAAGTGAGTTTGATGCTAAAAATTCCTCGTATTTTGCTTGATGGAAGTATGGAAGAATGGTTGGATTCATAGAAATGTAAAGTGAAAATGAGAGAGGTAGAGATGCTTCCATGTCTCTTTGTGTATTTCATCTAGTGGTCGAGGAACTTAAGTATTTTTTAGGAGAAGTACATCTCTCCCAAGGTGGTGGCAAGCTTGGTTCACAAGTTGGTTGTAGAATTTAGAAAAGAACTAGAAAAGGTAAATATGCATATCACCAAAATATTGGATTTGATATAAGGTACTACTTGGGGTTACTTTGATGGGGAAAGTCAATGGCACTCTCCTAAGTGAGGAGTGGGTGTAGTTTTTTATGTTTCAGAAGACCATCTTTTTGATGTCAGATACACTCTAAGTCGAGGATCAAATATGAAGGTGAAACTAACTGCACTATCAGCCTGTTTGTTTCTTGTCAACTCTTTTAATTTCATGAGGAAAGTGCATATCTTTGGAGACTCTCAAGTGGTAGTTGAATGGGTCAAGGGTAAGGTGCATATACAAGTGGCATGTTTTCAACCATTGATGAAGAGGATTCACAANTTTGTGTATTTCATCTAGTGGTCGAGGAACTTAAGTATTTTTTAGGAGAAGTACATCTCTCCCAAGGTGGTGGCAAGCTTGGTTCACAAGTTGGTTGTAGAATTTAGAAAAGAACTAGAAAAGGTAAATATGCATATCACCAAAATATTGGATTTGATATAAGGTACTACTTGGGGTTACTTTGATGGGGAAAGTCAATGGCACTCTCCTAAGTGAGGAGTGGGTGTAGTTTTTTATGTTTCAGAAGACCATCTTTTTGATGTCAGATACACTCTAAGTCGAGGATCAAATATGAAGGTGAAACTAACTGCACTATCAGCCTGTTTGTTTCTTGTCAACTCTTTTAATTTCATGAGGAAAGTGCATATCTTTGGAGACTCTCAAGTGGTAGTTGAATGGGTCAAGGGTAAGGTGCATATACAAGTGGCATGTTTTCAACCATTGATGAAGAGGATTCACAATCTATTGGTAGAGATGGAAAGCTAGAATGCTACTCGTGCTCATGTATACAAAGAATTGAACATTATTGCAGACAATATCTCAAAGCAAGCCTCGTCTCTTGAAGAATGAGATTTTGTTTATCAACTATCAATTGTGTGAGGAGATGTCCTTTGGGCTCTTAATTCTATATATTTTTGATGTGTTTTTTTGTTTTTTAAAAAGACTAAAATGCACAGACAATATGCCAAGAAGTTTTTGTGAAGTACCTCTTTGAGGAAATGATGGGATCAGAGGTATGAGAGTATAATTTTTTTGAAAAAAATGGAAGAAAAATGAATGAAATGCAAAAAAAACTAACCTTCCTTTTGTGAAAAGACCAACATATATATATTTTTTTGATGAAATATGTTTTTTTTTTCTTAAAAAAAACTATAATCTTTATAATTTAATAGATTAGATATAATTTATAATAATCTTTAATCTTCACAAATTAAAAAATAAAAACACTATATAAAATAAAATAAAACACATTCACTAGTTAATATTCATAAACCATAAAAAATTAAAATTAAAAAAATCAAACAAAACACAAATAATAATAAATTTAAGTTAAAAAATCAAACAAAATACACTCACCATTATTAAATACATAAAATAAAACACATTCATTTTAATTAAATGTTAAAAAATAAATAGATAAAAATATTAATCCAAATTCCTATTAAATAACCTGAAATATGCAATTGCTGATTTTTTTTTTTTAATTTGATGGGAAATAAGATGTACTCTTGATGACCAACATACCTATACCCACTAAAATGCAAGCAAATATTCTAAAGAATATTTAGAAATATATAGTCAAATGCTTTCACTATGTGGAAAATTTATAGAAATACAAAAGACTTGGGCAGATGAGCTTTAGAATTCTGAACAATGCTTTTAAACTGAGATGAGCTTTAGAATTCTGAACAATGCTTTTGTTTTAGAATTCTGAACAATACTTTTAAATTGTTTGAATTGTGAACATATAAGTAACCCGCAGTTGTGTTAAAGTTATTTTAATCACATTATAATTTAAAAGTAGATTTTAGATTTTTATGATTTATAGTAAAAATTAAAATAAATATATAGTTTTGACCAATTTACCTATTAATTTTCAAAGCTTCCTTTACAGAATTTTTATTTTTTCATAATAAATTAATTGCAATCCATTTTTATTATTAATATTAATAATTTATTTATGGCTTCACAAGGAAGAATAAAATATAAAAAAAATATTTTGAAACCATTTTTGATGAGTTGTATACCCAATTCATTGACATAAACAAAATTTCAAGCAAACAATATTATTATCAAACACATATATCATATAATTGTTTCTTTGACCATATATATCACACATTTGTTGAACTAAATACACTCGCTCTCTCAATACCTGCAAACGAAAAAACTATGTACTAAATACACACTCTCTCTCACTATCTGTCACAAAAAACTATGAAACTATCTACTAAATAAAATCACTCTCTCACTATCTGCAACAAAAAACACTCACTCTCTCACTATTTGCCAAAAAAAAATACTCACTCTACCTGCAAACTATAGGGAATTTCTCGTGATAACTGATCGTTGGTACTTTTCACATTTTTTATTCAAAATCTTGGTAATCTCCTCTCATAAAGCTTTCCATCAAACACTTTGTTGTTGATTTTTATTGGGATGGTACAATTTTCTTGCTTTTTTTAAAGCAATATTCACCTTTTCTGGACTTCCTAATGGACATAGCATTTATGGCATGATCTATAAAAGTAGAAAACATGAATGAGAAGACTCATTGTGACTTTATGAAAACAAGAGTTAAGGAAGAAAACTCAGTACGATCAGGTGACTCTGAGGTGTTCAGTGAATATTTAGAGCAACCCTTTCATAATTTAACAAAATGGCGCCACCAAAGTTTGGAACTCCTAGTCGGATTGCAAGGAAAATGTGAAGTGTCTCAAGGTTTCCACATGACAGTAGTAGATGGGGAAAACTCGAATCATCCGAAAAGAGTATTGGATGTGGACTCAATTCCATCTCTATTTATTGAACCAACTAGTCCCACCATTGTAGAAGAGAAGGATCTAGCGGCAAAGGAAATGGATGTCGACATGCGAGGAGAAACACAAAACCCCAGTACAGAGAAAAACTACACGCAACAAATTGGATTAGGCACATCACAACTACATACACATCCAAATGAGGAAGATGATGAACGAACTGAGTCATATGAAGGGAATCACCTTGCAACAGAGTCAACACAATAGTCGGAGGAGGTGCAAGTGGAAGATATTACGGACCAACAAAACTCAGAAAATGAAGAAGATGAGTAAGAGAACCAGGTGAAAATGGTAAGGCCATCAATAGGAAAGAAGAAGACTAGGGAAAAACCTGTCACACCAAGAACACCGAGAAAACAAAAAGAATTAACACTGTCATTACCACAAATACCTGAATGGGTCAAAGTAGTTGATGACATGTTAGGGTCTGTTAACAAGATGAAGTATGCTAATCATGATGTGGGAGACATAGGGAAGTTCTCTGAGTTTGCGCAGAAACTGTACATGGAGAGTAAAGGAGAGGGTCCATTAGGGGATTCGATTTTGGAGCCGAAATAATGGATTGTAGGAATATATAACACATAAATCATGAACCTGTTGGAAATTCCCCACTTTGGGAGAGGAAAAGATGTAAATGCATGTGTTAAGAAACTATTGGCACTGGTACATGGATACATCTTATGGATGGATAGACCTGTATCCATAGATGTAGACTTAATTGCAAAAATCACAGGTTTACCAATAGATGGAACAAAACTAGAGCAGTACATGGATGACAAGACTAAAGTGAAAGCTCTGGAAGATGAGATTAAGAAAAAATATGGGAATGATACAGGTTCCAGGGAGATGATCATTAGACAGATAAATGAACCAACAACTAAGTTTGCGACAAAATGGATGGCATGAAAACTTTTGAAAAAATGTCGCAAGGAGGAAGCCCCTACAGGAGTAATAGCAACAACAACACGATGCACAAAAGATAGCCTACTTAGCTGGGCTCCATACCTACTAAATTTGTTTTCAGAGGATTGTAAGGACGCACATGATCTAGGATCAGAGTTTCACTACTCATGGTTAATGATATTGATAGCATTGGTTGGATGGGGAGAACCAAAATACAACGTATCTTACCAGAGGCTAGGAAAGTGTCACGCAACCAAATACACAACCTTATGGCACACTATAAATCTGAGGAAAAGGAAGAAAAATTCTATCTTGTTCGTCATGATGTTTGATGAGATGCATGAGAAGTTAGATAATATATGGAGAATACCGGTAAAAGTGGTGAGAGAAAATAAAGGAATAACAAATTTTCAGGCTTCCAGATACAACATGTGGATCTAGGCTTAGAGGGATCCTAAGAAGGAATGGCTACAGTTAAGATATTGTGTCACAGGGGAAGAAGTGCAATGGGCGATGAAGGATTGGCATTAAGAATGGAAGGTGCCAGTAATTCCAAAGAAGGTATCAAAAACTAAACAACAAGTAGAGGTTGGCCCTTCAACGCAATAAACCAACCCAACAACAAATACAAGGAAGGAGACAAAGTGCACGAAAGAAATAGGGGGTAACACAACCACTATAAAACCAAGGAAGAAAATTACTATCCCTAAGGCTTGAGCTCAGGAAAAGGAGCACACATAAAAGACAAATGTAGGAGCACAAAATGATATTAATATTCCTATGGTAGAGGAAATAGGAGGAGAAAGTCTCCCAAACATAGATACATTAGTTACAACTGCATAGACAGAGACACTGCCGATGAAAAGAACAATGTTGTAGTCAGCAGGCTAGCGTAAGAAAATGAAGGCGCACAAAGAAGTTCATTATCTTACACTGACAGAAGATGATGCAGATTTGGTAGCAAAGAAAGTGCAGGATCACACAATGGAGGCATGGTATAAGTCGAGGTTGCACCATAAAAATTGCAACTTACTAAAGCGTAGAAAAAAGAACATGCACAATGGCAACAAACATCTCAGGAGAGAACAGTTCGGGAACAGGAGACAGCGAAAATAATAACTACGGGGAGTGAAAATTTTCGTATCACCCAGGAGATGCTGTAGGTGGATGAAATTACAGCGCAGAAGCCACCAAAAGATATAGACCACTTGGACTTGGAACTGGCCAAGGTTCCAACTATGGCGTTGTACAAACTTCAAATAAGTGTCGCACATGAAATTCAGTCGAGGGCCAGTGCAAATGCTACAAGTTTACAGTTGGACAACGAGGTAAGTAAGACACAGGAGATGACACTTAACCAGGTGCAATTCAAAAGAGATGAAACAAATAAGTTCATTGAAAGAATAGAGAAGCAAGTGGAATAAGTATTCAAAACTATTGTTGACAACACGCAAGGAGAGAATTTACCCACAGAAGGTAAAATTGAGAAAAAAACACAAGTGATGGAGGCTTAGAGAGCTGACATTACAGAGTTGACAGATCTCCTAGTACCTACTACTCCACCATAAGTAAGAACATAAAGGGAGAAGGAGGCTACAAGTCATATGGAGAGCATTGCGCTGATCATCCAGGCAATCACATAGTTGTATAATAAGAGCGCGCAGTTATGGAAAAATCTTCAGGAGGATGAGAAAATGCAGGAATTAGACCGGAAAGAAGAAGCTATAAACATTGTGATGTAAGAACTGAAGCAAAATAAAAAAATGATGACCATCTCAGACAGATTGAGGAGTGCACAAGAAATGAAGAACTTTCAAGCAGAGTTGAATACTATACAAGAAGAAAAGAAGTTAAGACAGGCACAGTTGGAACCATTATAAGAAGGCACAAAAAAATGCTTACGGAGATTGATGTATAAAATGGATAGGTTGAACAGGTTGGCTTGGAGAGTGGGGAATTGATGAAGGAGCACATCACTACGTAGATAGTGGAGACAGTAGAAGAAAAGAACGCGCAAGTAAATTCTCAAGTTGAACAAATTTCAAGCAGGTTCCATGAGTTAGAGAAGTTAGTACAGGAGGCACACACTACCTGAGTGGCTCGGGACGAGCCACAAGTGAGTGTTGGGGGCCTGTTGGGGCAGGCCATTTTGGGGGAAAACATAATAATTAATGAATATAGTTAAGAGATAGATTAGAAAAGGATTGCACGTCGGAAAATAGGAAAAAACAACGATGAGAAAATAGGAAAGTCAAAGGAAGGAATAAAGCTGCGGATCAACGAGGAAAATGGTTGGATTTTGGGTCAGACGCGCTCAAGGATTTAGAAAGTGGAAAAACCTAATCCACCTAGGGTTAGTGGGTTAAGTTTTTGGTCATTGTTGTGACATATATTTTAGACCTTTTTGTAATATAAATATGTATTGTGAGATATGAGGAGATCTAGTTAGTGTGGAGAGACTATGAGTGATATGTGAGATCTAGTAACTGTTACTAAGACTGATGTGATAGATATATGAGAAGACATACAGAGAGATGCATTGTACTTGAGGGTAAGGTCACAAGCTGTGGATCTTAGTGCGATCTTGTCAACCTCAATTGTAATGCGCATAGTGCTATAAAAGTTGATGAAGAATAATAAACGAGCGAATACAATGAAATCTTTGTGGATGTAGCCCGA
>SNQJ01S0116940.1:11637-29164 GCA_010110895.2 Picea sitchensis | reverse complement strand
TTCCTTTGTTTGTGGCTGAGGACGTACCTTTACTGGAAGGAGCTGCTTTTTGGGTCTCGGTCTCCATGGTAGCTTCTGTCTCCTCTTGGACCCTGACCTCCTGAGTGTTCTCTGGTTGTTTACTTAGAGGGCCAAACTTATTTTCTAGACCAGTATTGAGAGGAGTATGCTGGGCAATGACCTGATTGGATCCCTTGCCATTAGGGCCTCCCGACTTCTGACTCTTGAGATTGTATTTGGATCGCTTGACTTGGTTCCATCCATCCTCCTGTCCCTGTATAGCTTCTTTTTTGGTTGGGCATCCTCTGGCGAAATGGCCATAAACATGGCCTTTTCGGCATTTGAAGGGTATCTGTTCATAGTCCAGTTTTTGTAGATGCGTCCAGCTTCCGACCTGTAATGTGATGGCCTTTGGAAGACCCACCTCCAAATCTAATTCTACACAGATCCTGGCACAGTCATATTGATCCTTGGTATTCGCTCGGTCTATAAATTTTCCCAGAGCATTTCCAATGTGTCTCAGGGAGTCCCCATTCCAACAGTGAACTGGGAGATTTGGGAGTCTGACCCACACCGGGACGGATTTGGGTACATCTACTGCCGGATCGAAGTTTGGAGTCCATTTGTTCAAGTACAGACCCTGAGGGCCCATGAAGTAGGGGCCATTTTGGAAGATCAGGTCTTTGTCGTCCTTTGAAGTGAACTCTAAGAGGAAGTATCCTCTTCCCAGAAAGTAAGAAGTGATGCTTTCTTTGATCAACGGCGCCCAGTTTCTGTTGACCCAACTTTCGGTGGATTTTGGGGACGGACATAGCCTCGTGAACTGGCCAATGAGAGCCCGATCGGCCAACGACAGAGCAACTTGAATAGGGGTTTCTGGAGGGAGGGAGATCACAGGGATATCATCCAGTTTTTTCACAAATTTCGTAGCTTCCGAGTTTCTCTTCTGTGGGAGTCCAGCCAGGAGCCTATTGAAGGCCTCAGCAGGCGAAGTCGACGGAGGAGGTGTAGGGGACACCTGTGGGGTGCCCAGTCCCTCCATGGATGCGAATCCTAGGCTCGGGCCTATCCCGTAGAGCTCAAACCCTGCTAACTTGAGTGAAGCAGTTGGCCTGCCTTTTTAGCTCAAAGTAGCATGCATGCAACTTATGCATGCAACGATTCTCACTTATCGAAGGTGCAGACCAGAAACTCCACGCCCACTCCACGTTCCACAGGCAGTGCTCCTCTTCACTAGTGAGCGACCCACACACCGGCAAGCGAACCACCTCCACAGCGAGCTTGCTGCTCCACAGAAACACAAGATGAGCACACACCTCTTAACTGGAAATCGCCAATCTTGAAAGCGTGGAAACCAACTTCCCAGTTTGGCTCCTCTCCAGCGATCTGCAGCCTCTCCAGTTCGAGCCCTCTCCAGCAAACTATGACCTCTCCAGTTCGATCCCTCTCCAGCACACTGCGGCCTCTGATCGACTCTTCTCGGTAACTGGACAGATTCGCGCCCTAATGGAGAGCGACCTGCGAAAATTTACTTATGAGAAAACACGTAAGGGTGGGTAATAGAGGTTCGCACCCTACCAGAGGAGAGGCCTGCGAACCTCTACCATGTTGACACCTGCACTCTCGGCCTCTCTCATCTCATCGTTCAATCATATTCTTATTCTTTAGTCTTGGAACCAATTCCCAAGTGTCAGTTTTCTCTATTTGATCCAATTCTTCATCCATGGCCTTATTCCAAAATTCATCCTTGTTGGCTTCTTCAAAACAGTTTGGTTCAATTGTAGATAAGAGTGATAGGTGTGTTTTTTTTGGTGAATGGATTCTTCTTCTAGTCTCAACTCTTGCATCTTTGTTTCCGATAATGTGATCTGAAGGATGCTTCTTCTGTACTCATCTGCTAGGTGTCTTTGGAGACACTTGTTGAATTTTCTCTTCTTCTTTTATTGAATTCTCTTCATCTTCCTCTTCTACTTCTTTTTCATCTTCTGCTTCCTTTTTGAAAGGTTGTTCCATTGATTCATTTTCTTCTTCCTTTGATTTTGGTCTGCTTGTTTCATGAATTGTTACCTTGATGCTTTCCACAACCTTGTTCAATATTAGATTGTAACACTTGTATGTTTTCCTTTTACTTGGGTAACCAAGTACATATTTATCCACATGAGATTCAAACTCTCTCATTCTTCCATCTTCTCTTTTGATGTAGAATTTGCTTCCAAAAACTGCCACCTAGCTAACTTAACTAGTCAACTAGTCTTCAGTTGACTGACTGAAATAGAGTGTAGTGAGGAGTAGATCAAGGAATCAAGGGTAATGTGCCAGTATGGTGATGAAACCAAGGCAAGTGTGCATTATCATGGTGATGATGATGCCAATGCTACATGGTGAGAAAACCGATGCAACATCTAGACTCAACTCAACTAGTCAAATTGAAGTGTCAACTGAAGAGAATATTCCCCAGGTGGAATATTCTCTCCTAAAATATAGGAGACTAGATAATGACTAATTATGACTAATAAACAAGGAAAAATCCAAGAAAAAGAAATCCTATGTGTGTGTGAAGTAACTCCAACATTTTTCGCATGGAGTTATGAGGAATTAAAGGAATATGATAAAACATTATTTCAACATATCATCTTATTAAGAGAAGGAAGAAAACCGATCAAAAAGAAAATAAGGACAATGAATCCCTAGTTGAAACCATTGGTGATTATTGAGTTGTAAAAATTTAAGAAATATTCAATAATATATCTCATCAGGCATTCTGACTAGATTTTGAATCTGGTGGTCGTGAGAATGAAGACTAGGGAGATTCAGATGTGTGTGGATTTCAGGGATCTCAATAAATCAAGTGTAAAATACAATTATCCTATATCTAACATGTAATTACTTCTTCAACAAGTCACTATATATTCTCATATCTCCATGTTAGATGTTTTTTCTAGATACAATCAAGTTTTGGTTGCAGAGGAAGACAGAGTGAAGACGAATTTCATAATGCCTTGGGAGACATATGCATATGCTCGGATTCCCTTTGGTTTAAATAATGTTGGAGGTACATTTTAGAGGGATATGGACCACACATTTGAAGGTTTGATAGGGAAATTCATGGCGGAATACCAAGATGATTTGACTGTCCATTCGAAGATAATAAATGATCACATTCATCATCCGAGGAAAGTATTCGAAAGATGTTGATTATATAGAGTTTCTTTAAATCCAAAGAAATGTTTGTTTGTTGTGACGGAAGGAAAATTATTAGGAAATTTTTTGTGAAAATAATGAATTTATATTGACCCAAAGAGGGTTAGAGATATTAATGAACTAAACCCTCCATCATCTAAGAAAGGAGTCTAGACATTTTTTGGCAGAATCATTTTTTTGTGGAGATTTGTTCTTAATTACACAAGCATTGTAAAACCGGTCAATTTATTGTTGAGAAAGGATAAAAGGTTCGAATGGACTACAGATACACAAGAATCCTTTACTAACATCCAAATGGTAATCACTATGACCCCAATCCTCATTAGTCTGAATTTTCAAAGAGATTTTATCAGTTATTTGTTTTCCACATAAAGTGGTGTAGCATCAATTCTTACTCAAAGAAATGCTAAGGGTGAAGAGTTATTGATCAAATTTATGAGTAAGACTCTCCATGATAATGAATTGAGATACTCATAATTGGAGAATAAATATTTCTCTCTTGTAAAGGAAGTAGCACATTTTCGAACCTACATTTTAAATTCTCATGTCATAGCATATGTTCCATCCTCTTTAGTGAATATTCTTTTAAGCCAACAATTGAGAGAAGGGAAATGGGCGAACTGGTTGGAAGAGATTCAAGAATATGACATTAAAATAAATCCTATGAAGGTCGCCAAAGGGAAAGGATTATATAAGCTCATTGTTGGTGGCGATGCTTTGGATGAAATGATTTCAGTAGTTTCAATTGGAGATCCTATATCTAGTTCAGAGTGGTACAAAGATATTGTGTTTTACTTGAAATCTGGACAATTTCCCATTACTATGACTCCAAAGGAATGAACGGCTTTAAAAATTAAATGAAATCAGTATGTATTTATTTCTGAAATATTGTTCAGAAGGAATTATGACGGTATTTTATTGAGATGTGTTGATGAAAAGAGAGGTCAAGAAATGATACTATAATTTCATGAAGGCATATGTGGAGAACAATTTTCCCCTACTGCCACAGTACATAAAATAATCAGAGTCAATGTTAAGCCCTAATTCATGGCACATTACCCATTAATTGGGGAATATTAATTAGTATTGTTATTTTATTTATGTCATCTTGGGTCCATTAGTTGTAATTGTACCTCCTAGTATCCTATATATAACAAGGAGACCTTCTCATTTGGAATCATCTTGTAATTGTGAATTCATATGATGTATAAGGAGGGTTCCCCCTAAAAGAGGCTTATTATCTGAATTTATCTCTTTTTCAAGGCATTGAGTACTTATTCTTAGGTTTTTATGCTATTTTGATATTTGGTTCTTAACATTTGGTATCAGAGCTAGAAAATCCTTCAGACTGGCTTCTTCAAAATAGGTGTTTTTGGAATTTTCACTATAAAACATTTTCTGGAAGGTTTAAGGATCTGTTATTTCTATGGTGTAGAGGAGACATATAGAGATAATTTTTTTCCAAATTTCAGATCTTGGTTCATTAAATTTTTTGAGATACATTATGTTCAAGTTAGGGATTTTGACTAGTCCTCAAACTAGTCGGAAACAACTCTTCTTGGAATTTTAGCTCCAAATTTTTTTTGGCTTGGTTTCAGGTTTTGAAATTTTTAGAGTACGGAGGAGGAATATTTAAGTATTTGTTTTACAAATTTCAGACCTTGATTCGTTGTAATCTAAAAGTTATTCCCTAGGGAAATTAGGGTTTTAGGTTGGTCCAGATTTCAGTATAAACCAGGTGTTCTTGGGAAAATTGTTATATCCAAAGATAAGGAACTAAAAATTGAGTGAGACCTATTCCATTGGCTAGAATATATACCAAATTGGTTTTTCTATTAATTTCAAGTTCTAAAGTGAATATAGTGACACATGGCAGTCTGTACAAGTTCACTCTCCTGAAGGGTGTTGGTCCTAAAGTCTGAACCTGACTGCTAAAGTGAAGAGCTAGGCCACCTCAAGTTTGGAATGGTTTAATTTTTGATTATTTAATTTTTTTGGTCAGTTGGAGGGTTGGTTTTACCAAGAAAAAAACATGGTTAGGTTGGAAAGATCATATGGCTCTAGGTTCTACTTGGTTGTTGGCACACAAATGATACACAAGTGAGAAAATAGAGGGATGAACAACAGAAGAACAACAAAAAACTCAATGAATTATATGCTCTGAGAAGTTGAAGTCTTAAAATAATATTTCAAGGAATTAAACAAGTATCCAAACACAAATTTTCCCATAGATTTCAATAAAACAAATCTTTACTAAAGAATTATTTGTTTTATAGGTTTCATATCATAAAATATGAGTTATACAATAGATAAAAGGAAAATGAAATGTACTTTGCACACATCAAAAATTGCATTCAAGATAAGAGAAATAACACATATAGATTTAAACATAAAGTATACTGTCATCAAGAGCATATTCACCAGGTATAGAGCTTTAGTTCAATCATAGAACATGTTCAACCAGTTTGATATATTGATTTCCTTCCCAAAAACCGAACCTTCAATTCATACAAAAAATGCATATTTATCAAAGTTATAGAGGCTCTCGTCCATCTAAAACTAAGGCTTAACTCTACACTATCAGTTGGAGAAAAACTTATTGACTTAACTAAATATTGCTAGAGTATAGCAATGCATACTTCAAATTGACTTAACAAAAAAGGAAGTGGTTCATATCATACAAAGATGACCACTTATTATTCCTTAATTTAAAAATTCTTGAACTTAAACAATTAAAACTGATACTGATGATAAAACTAAATTGATGCATATGCTAAAGTGAACTGAGCTTTGACAAAAAATGACTAGGACTAACATAACTAAGTTATGTATAGAGCACTTGTATCCATGCACATTGTTGGAGGCCATCTGGGAGATAACAAGATAGACCACATATTCTTTAGATACCCCTCCAAAGAAACATTCTTCTCTAAATTATCTCCTTTAGAAAGAAACAAGTCTTCTGGTGTTTCTTCTGGAGTCTTTGATACTTCTTCTGCAATCTGGAGTACAAATTTTCCAATTCTTGGTTTGGGTGTTTCAAGGTCTAGAATTGAATCTTCAGTTCTTGCACTTGTTGGTTGTCATCGACCTTATTTGTTTTGACCTCAACCTACATCTTCTTCTTGTCTTTATCTATGATAGACTTGTTGTGGTCAGCTAGTTTTCTTCTCCTTGTTCTCATATTATATATGTGTTCTACCTTGAGTTCCTTTCCTTCTATTCCTTTAATGGACCCTTGTACTCCCAAAGTATCAGTTTTAATCATTGGTTTAATGTCTTGTGAAATGTGTTAAGTATACCCCACATGTGGTGAGGTTCCAATATATTCTTGCTCAATATCAAGTCCATAATCATGTATTCCCTATTGACTAGAGTCTGTAGGATACTCTTTTTTCATAGTTACAAATGGAATTTCTACAGTATCACCCTAATTAGACTTATATTTCTCCTTTTTTATTGTCATTCCCTTCAAAACATTGACTACCATTTCTTACATGCTGGAATATTCAAGAATATCATCATCCTCGATCATAATTAAATGGGGGTCTTTTAATGATGGCTTAAAAATAGCCTTGGATTTCAACCTCAATTGATTTATAATTCTATTTTTTATGTTTGTATTACTTGGGGATTCAATATTTTATTTTCCCTTCGTCTTCAGGTATCGGCTGGTTGCATGGGATGCTTTAGGAAAGGCTTCTGTAGGGACAAACTTTCCCTTTATCACTTCATTGTTGCATGAACTAGATCCAAGTTTCCCCCTCATTCTAGTGATAGGTTTATTAGGTTGTTTATTGATGGGGGTTCTATGCTCCTCCTCTTAATGGTTGGATGAAAGATACCTATGTGGTGTTTCCCATGTAGATATATTTGTGTGAGAAGTTTTTCCACTTTTGATTTCCTTCCCTTTTTCATAAAATACCTTAGCTGCATGTGAGGGGACTCCTCCTTCATGGAGGTCTCTGGCTTGTTTACTTTCAAAGGCGTGCTCCTTGTTTTGGGGCCTTTCCACTTATTTTTTGTGAGTTGGACATGCTTCATCAAGATCATAGGTTCTGGAGAAACCATGACCTTTGTCTTATCTTTACTTTCATCACCTTGATTATGTGAATCGGTCAATTGTTCCTTCTCTTTTGATCCCACAAATTTGAAGAAATAACCCCAAGGCATTTCAAGTTCCTCTAAAGTGAAATACACCAGCAATTTACTTAATACTTGATGTTACAAGATCCTGTGAGTAGATTCGGGTTGACTTTGAACCCTCCTGTCCATTTTGGTTAGGATTTTAAGTAGGTAATAGGTTAATTTTAGCTCTTTATCCCTACTTAGATGCATAAGGAAATGAAGGTGATAACAATGTGCTATGATTAATCGACCCTCACTTGTTATATACCTTTTCACTATTTCTAGGGATCCTTTCCAGTCTTCCTTTATCCATGACACAGGGACTCCTTGGCTCTAGTCAGGGTCTTGGTGCTCAAGAACTAGGAATTTATTGCAAAGGTCGGGAAACAACTTGCCTTTCTTAAATCCTCTTTCCCCATATATAGGGAGAGAACAAGCTTCTCCAATGAAGTGTTTTGTAACATGAATCCAGGCATCCCTAAGATGGGTCTAGAAGCCATCGAACATCTACACGAACAACATAGCCAGGCCTTTGTGGTGTCATTCAAATGTGTACATGAATTCATAGCATTCCTCCTTTAAAAAAATATCCTTGATTTCGAGTATGGCCTCGAAAATCTCAAGGCCTTGTGGCTCGGTTCTATTCAATTTCCATTGCTCTCGGGGAGGAACCATGGTATACATATTAGTTCTATTGTCGATGATGTAGTGAATGTGAATCTCCTCATGTCGAAATCGGTACCTCTATGTGCTTAATCCTTCGTTCAAGTTGTAGTAGCCATGATTGAACAATACAGTTCTCACGACCATGATTGATGTTGTATAATGGTCAAACCGCCTGTGAACTAGTGTGGAGGTGCTCATTTATGATCGTTCACGTATGAATACGCCATTCAAATGGTTAAAAATTTAAAATGACACATTAAATTATTAAATAATTTAAAAAAATTAGCGCGCCAACCACATTTGCAAGAATAGCTTGGTTCTTGTAATCAACCATGTTCTGCATACAAAACACTATAACACCTACTATGATCTCAGCCAATGATAAGTAGGATGACAAGGAATTTAGACTCAAACCATAACATGTAATTACCCTTCAAGAAAACAAAAAGACGGTGAAAAAATTAGTCAAGAGAGGTAATGATAAAGATTGAGTCATTTAGTAATGGGGAACCAACCTAACCAATCATAAAAGGAATGATTTTTTATGGAGGTATAGGGTAATGAAAGAAGAGGGGTAGGGGTGCAGACTTAGGTTTCAACATTGGCTCCAACTGGGGACAACACCCCCGTGTGGGGTGCTGAGAATAGTAGATCAGATGCCTTGGAATTCAATAAATTGCTCCCACTTCTGTTATCCTACCTATGTTCCTGTCTGTTGGCCATGTATATATGTCACTGTCTCTCGTCTATGCATCTCTGAAATTCAAAACTGTAGCTAGACCCCAGTTCCTTTTTTGGGCTATGGAGTCTTTATTCACACACAAACTAACTAATCAAATGCAAATGAAAAATAAAAGCATCTATGGTACAAGAGGGACCTTCCCTCAATCTTTCAAGAAAAATAGTGTTTTAGGAAGTGCCCATTTACTGGGCCTCCAAAGAACTCAGTATCATATATATTGTGAAAAGAAAATGTATTATCATCCATAATATTAACCACCTTAAAAGGACCAAACCAAAGGTTATCAAATTTATCATGCTTATGCTTCTCATCCCTTTTGGCATCCCACCTCAAGATCAGGTCATCTTCTTGAAAGACCTTCTTCTTGGTTTTATTATCAAAATATGATTTGATATTTCTTTGGTATGCCTTAGTCATTTGATTCAGTTCTTCTCTCTTTTTTTGAACCTCTATAATATGAAATATTCTCCTCTGGATGTCATTTGGCTCCTCAATTTATTCCTGTAATAATTGTAGGACTAGTAGAGTGAGTTGAGTAGGGAAGACAACATCTATCCCATAGAATAGATGAAATGGTGAGGTTCCCAAATATCTCATGGTGTTGATCCTATCATCCCACAAGGTATACTTAAGTTTAGATTCCCAAGATTTCTTGTTTTCAGTCAACAATTTCTTGATGATCCGGATCAGAGTATTGTTTGATGACTCAGCCATCCCATTTCCCTGAGGGTAGTAGGGTGTGGAATGTGTTAAGGAAATGTTATAGCTACCACATAAATCAATCATGGCCTTGGACTTGAATTCCTGGGCATTATCTGTTATTAAATTTCTAGGGAAACCAAACCTGGAAAATATATTTGTCTCCAAGAAATTCATGATCACCTTGTCAGTAACATTCATGGTAGGCACAACCTCGATCCATTTGGTAAAGTAGTCAGTGGCAATGAGAATCCACTTGTGTTTCCCACTGGAAGGTGGATTTATATCACCTATGAAATTGAATCACCGTTGCTTAAAGGGACCACTAGTAGTGATAGGCTTTAGGGGTAGTGATTACATGCCCTTACTATGTAAATACATCAAAGAAGTGTGGGCTAGTAGTACTCTAAATTTAGGACCTTGAGGGCTGTGAATTTCCAATGATGGTGTACTCCACAAAATCCTCTGTGCATATCTGTTGTGACGTTTTTAGATTCATATTCATCAAGACATTTTAATAAGATGCCAACATGATCCCTCCAATACAAGTTCTAATTTAAAATGTAGAATTTTACAACTTTTAATTTGAGAGACCTGGCCCTCATATTTTTCAAATCTGGTGGACATTCTAGATGTTGCATAAATTAAATAGCATCTCTTCACCAAGGTGAAGAAGAGTAGTTTTCATATACCTACATGTTTTCCTTTCCAAACTCTATCATGGGTGAATTTGATTGGGTGAAGGTATGATGTAATTCCAACACCTTATAGTTTGACTCTGATAACAACTTGGAAAGTCCCTGCCTCTTAATAAACTTGGTGGATTTTATGTGCAGGTCATACTCCAATAATTGTATAACCATTTCCCTCTCTTCCCTTCACCATCTGGCTGGACCAGAATCTCTTTGACACGGTTGCTAGGAACATAGGCTGGTATGCTAGATTGTAACACATACACCCTAAAGGCCTTCAAAGATTTGACCAACACATATAATTTCTTTTCTAATATTCCATACTTTAGCTCAGCATCTCACAGGGATTTCCTAAAAAAGGCTATGGGTTGTTCATGTCCTTCTTCAATTTTTTGCAGCATTACTACAACAATGGTTTTCTTGAAAGAAAAAGAGAAGATAAAGAAATCTTTGGAATAGTTAGGTCTGACCAATACAGGGGATGCAACTAAATATTGATTGATCCTTTGGAATGCTTATTTTTCCTCCAATGACCACTTAATAACAACATATATTTTCAACATTTTAGTGATAGGCCTTACGATTTCAACAAAGTTTGGCACAAAACGCCTTAAAAAATTATTCTTCCTATAAAAAATTGAATAGACTTCTTATTTCTAGGGATTTAAATTTCTTGAATGGCATAAACTCTCTTTGGGTCTATATTTATTCCTTCTGATATGAGGTGGCCTAGGAGACTACTTCCAACATGGAAAATTAGGACTTCTTTGGATTCAAAGAGATCCCATACCTTCTGCATTTCCAGAAAATCTTCTCAAGGTGTTGTAAATGTTCATCATCAGATTTGGAGAAAATGGTGATGTCATCCAAATATATAGCCATGATTTTGTCTTTCTCCCCCACAAAGGCTATGTCCATGGCCCTCTGAAAGGTGGCCCCTACTTTTATCAGTCCAAAGGGAATCTTTTTGTACATAAATGTCCCCCGTTTAGGTGGTGAATGTTCTTTTTTCTTTGTCTTCTTCACACACTGCTATATGGTTATAACAAAGTATCCATCCATCAAGGAAATCTTGTGAGAACCTACTACCCTTTGAAAAATGTGGTCCATCTTGGGAAGGGGGTAGTTTTCCTTTAGAGAACACTTGTTGAGATTTCTGAAATCAACACATAAGAAGATTTTCCCACTCTTTTTCCTGACAGGTACCAAGTTGGCCACCCAATCTGAGTACCTCAAAGGCACAATAATTCTGGCATCAAGCATTTGTTTCATCTCTTTTTCAATTATGGACATCAACATTGGATTAAATTATCTAATATTATTTATGAATGGTTTAGAACCATCCTTCAGAGGGATCTTGTGTCTTATGATGTTAGTGCCAAATGTATTCAAAACCTCATACGACCATGAAAAAATATCCGCAAATTTTTTCATGAGGATGACATACATGTCTTTTTATTTTGTAGCTAGTGCCTTGGACAACTTGACTATTTTGGGATTTCCAGCAGTCCCGATGTTGCATTCCATTACCTCTTCTTCTTTATTTTTGACTCCAAGTTCACTTGAGAAATCATAACTATCAAATAACCTTTCCAGTGGCACTAAACCCCTAAGGATGTGATTTTTTTTAATTTCCACAATGTTGTGGCCAACCACTTTTTTCAACAGATGAGATGTTTGTTGATTTTCTGATTCATCCTCTTCACCATCTTGGTCTATTGAGATACTGGAGAATTATTCAGTGGTATGCATAAATATTTGTAGCTCCAAATCATGACTAAAGACTTTGCAGTGCTTTATGTTTTTTGTTATTGTTGTCTTATGCCTGACTTCCACTTGATACTTAATATTTGGACCAATGGGAGATCTAAAGGTACTGGAATCCAAGGCCAAAGAATCTACCTTCTGATTTTCCTCTCTAGGAATGAAGGATATGTTTAATGCTAAAAACAAGTTTTCAACCAGCTCCCATACCTCATTCCTATATTGGTTGAGCCTCTATTGTTTCGCTTGATATATGTTTTTGACTTGGTTGATAATCAACTCAGAATCACCAAAAATTTTCAAATTGTCAATGGCCATGTCTTTCGTAGCCCTCAATTCCAGCACTAGAGCTTCATACTTAGCTATATTGTTAGTAGTCTCAAATTCTAGATTGTAAGAGCATGTTATTACCTCATGTGTAGGGTAAATGAGGACTATACCATCCCTGGAACCTTCCTTTCATGAAAAGACATAGAAATACATCTTCCATACCTCATTATCCTTATATTTCAGTGACTGATTTATGCATTTACTCACTGATATTCCTGGTTCATCATCATTTAAATGGAAAAAAAATGACCTGATCTCATCCTCAAAAACATAAACTGGATGGTCTCTTGGATTCTAATGATCACTAATGATTTATGCCAATATGACCTCCGTGTATAGCCTCGTATTTTGTCCTCCGAAAACAAGGATGGTAGCATATGTGAGGTCCATTTGTAGTGATCCTCCAACCTTCTTAGACCATGTCCTCAACAAGAGCATACCAAACTTGGAGGGAATTTTAACCACATTGATGTCCATCACTACACTTTTCATGGGTAAATGTGCCAAATAAAACACCATATCTATTATGAATCCCAAACATTTCACTTTTTTAGAGTCAAAGGAGTAAAGGTCTTGGTAGGGCTCGATGATCTCCAAACCTAGTTCCTCCATTACAACCTTAGGTGTGACATTGTGTGAGGCACCTGATTCATGACATTGTAAGCATATCTGGAAGCAATTATGGCATCCATCCTATTAACAACCATTGCTTGGGAAATAAGAATCTGAGGTTTGATTGGAGATAGAGGGGTGGATGCTAGACTCGATGATGAAATAGAGGTGGGGGTTAAAGGAATCTGAGAGTCCTTGGAAATGTGATTCTAAGGGCTAGCAAGTTCATGTTGCTTGTGATAATGGAGAAAAGTAGACTCTTTAGGCACAGATTTTCCCTTGAGGGATGAGATATATCTCCGAGCTAGGGTTGGATTTATTAGTTGTCTTTCTAGCTCAGAGACTACTATGTCCTTCTCAAGGTTAGTATGAGCCTTAGTGTCTTTGATGTGCTCATTTTTGGATCTCTTGAGTCCTTTTTTGGGATCCAGTATTTATTTTGTGAAGTTTAATCAGTGGATTCGTCAGGTAAAAGGTGGCAGTCTGAATGTGTTTGGTATTTTCTCACCATCAAAAATCACATTTGATCATTGTCATTCTCCCATGGAAATATATTTCCTTACTCTGTTCCCCAAAAATAGCACCAAAATATGTTGTTCCTAAACTTTGCACCTGACTGCTAATGGGTAGAGCTAGGCCACATCAAGTTTGGAATGGTTGATTTTTTTATTATTTTATTTCGTTGGTCATTTGGAGGGTTGGATTTACCATGAAAAAAACATGTTTGATTTGGAAATATGATATGGATCTAGGTTTTCATTGGCTGGTGGCACAAAAATGATATATAAGTGAGCAAATAGAGGGCTCAACAAAGGAAGAACAACATACAACTCAATGAATTATTTGTTATAAGAAGTTTAAGTCTTAAAATAATATTTCAAGGCATTAAACAAGTATCCAAACACAATTAATCCCATGGGTTGGAGTAAAACAAATATTTACTAAAGCATTAGTTGTTTTATAGGTTGCATATCAGAAAATATGAGTTATACAATAGCTGAAAGGAAAATTAAATGTACTTTACACACATCAAAAATTGCATTCAAGATAAGAGAAATAACACATATGGATTGGAACATAAATAACATTTTCATCAAGATCATATTCACCAGGTAGAGAGATTTAATCCAATCATAGAATAAGTTCAACCAGTTTGATATGATGATTTCCTTCCCAAAAACCGAACCTTCAATTCATACAAAAACTGCATATTTATCAAAGTTGTAGAGGCTCTCATCCATCTGAAACTGAGGTTAATCTCTACACTATCAGTTGGAGAACAACTTATTGACTTAAACTAAATATTTCTAGAGTATAGTAATGCATACTTCAAACTTGAATTAACAAAAAAGGAAGTGGTTCATATTAAACACAAATGACCACTTATTATGACTTAATTTAAAAATTCTTGAACTTAGACAACTAAAACTGCTACTAATGATAAAACTAAACTGATGCATATGATGAAGGAAATTGAGCTATGACAAAAATTGACTAGGACTGATAGAACTAATTTTGGTATCGAGCACTTGTATCCATTTCCATTGTTGGAGGCCAACTGGGAGATAACTGGATAGACCACATCTTATTTACATAGCCCTCCATAGAAGTATTCTTCTTTAAATTATCCCCTTCAGAAAGCATCAAGTCTTCTAGTGTCTCTTCTGGAGTCTTTGATACTTATTTTGTAGTCTAAAGTAGAAATTTTCCAATTCTTGGTTGTGGTGTTGCAAGGTCTGGAATTGAAGCTTTAGTTCTTGCACTTGTTGGTTGTGATAGACCTTTTCTGTTTTGACTCAACCTGCACATTCTTCTTGTCTTTCTCTATGACAGAATTGTTGTGGTGAGATAGTGTTCTACTCCTTGTTCTCATATTATATATGTGTGTTACCTTAGGTTAATTTACTTTTTTTCCTTTAATGGACCCATGTGCTCCCAAAGTATGAGTYTTAATCTCTGGTTTAATGTCTTRTGAACTGTGGTAAGGATCCCCTRCATGTGGTGAGGTGCCAATAGAGTCTTKCTCAAGATCAAGTCCATAATATTGTATTCCCTATTGACTGGAGTCTGTAGGATACTATTTTTTCACATTTACAAATCATTTATGCAGTCTCACCCTTATTATACTTTGATTTCTCCTTTTTCATTGYCAGTCCCTTCAAAACATTGACTGCCATTTCTTCCATGTTGTCAAATTAAAGACTGKCATCATCCTCGACCACAATTGYYTGGGGKTATTTTAATGATGGCTTAAAARTAGCCTTGGATTTCATCCTCAATTGATTTGTAATTATAGTTTTTATGTTTKGCTTTCTTGGTGCTTCAATGTTTTGTTCCCCCTTCCTCTTCCTGTCTCGTCTAGTTCTAAGGGATGGTTTAGGAAAGGCTTCTATAGGGACAACATTTCCCTTTACCACTTCATTGCTTCATGAACCAGATCTAAGTTCCCTCTCATTCTATTCATAGGTTTATTAGGTTGTTTCTCAATGGGGGTTCTCTTCTCCTCCTCTGAATGGATAGATGACAGAGATCTCTGTGGTATTTCCATTGCAGGTGGATGCGTGTGGGAAAATTTTCCACTTTTTCTTTCCTTCCCCTTTTTTGTATAAGACCTTAGTTGCATGTGAGGGGACTCCTCCTTCATGGAGGTATTTGGATTGTTTTCTTTCGAGGGTGTGTTCATTGTTTTGTGGATTTTCCCATTATTTTTCGTGAGTTGGACATGCTTCATTGAGCTCCCAGATTCTGGAGAAAACCTGAACTCTTTCTTTTCTTTACTTGCATCGCCTTCATTCTGTGAATCGGTCACATTTTCCTACTCTTTTAATCCCACATATTTAAATAAATAACCCCAAGGAATTTCAAGTTCCTCTAAATTGAAAAACACCAGTAATTTAATTAAGCCTTGATGGTACAAGCTCCTCTTAGCAAATTTAGGGTGACTTTGAACCCTCCTGGCCATTTTGGTTAGGATTTTAAGCATGTAATAGGATAAGTTTAGCTCTTTATCTCCACTTATATCCACAAGGAAACGAAGGTGATAACAATGTACTATGATGAATCAACCATCATCTATTCTATACCTCTGCAATGTTTCTAGGGATCATTTCCAGTCTTCCTTTATTAATGACACAAGTATTCCTTGGCTCCAGTTAGGGTCTTGGTGCTCGAGAATTGAGAATTTATTGCAAAGGTCAGGAGGAGGCTTTCCTTTATTAAACAACCTTTCCCCATAGAAAAGGAGAGATAAATATGCTCCAATCAAGTCTTATGTAACATGAATCAAAGTATCCCCAAGCTGGTTCTAGAAGCCATTGAGCATCTACGCGAAAAACATAGCCAGGCTTGTGTGGTTTCCTTCAAATGTGCGCATGAATTCATACCATTCTTCCTCTATGAAAATATCCTTGATTTTGTTTATTTTTCAATAGAAAAGGTTAAGTATGAAGTTCATTCCATTTTAGCATTTAAATTAACCATAACCAATAATGTTGCAGCAAACAGGATCACAATAAGAAACACCATGCAGAACAACACAAGAAGTATCATGGGAAACCCTTCTCAACAAGAAAAGAAAAACCATCCAAATCCTTTTCTATATTCTTCAAGAGAAATACCTTCACCACCAAGAAAACCTAGCACACAAGAGGGTTCTTTCAAACCCTAGAAGACTACCTCCCAAGAGAGGTGCGCATTTTTCCCAAGTAGATGTCCTTGCTGAAATTTCCAAAATCATACAGAAGATGTGATTCCTCAATGGGGAATTTACCTTTACTTATATTAGAATTGACCTGTCGACAGAAGTGTCTATTGGAACAACAAGTCCAACCTCTCTATCTCATAATATAATTAATATTAACCAAATTAATTATCTTTTACATTAATTATAAATTACATTAAAGTGGGGTCGACCTGTACCCTTTACATTACAATTAGGGTTATAGGCAGGTATGACTCTTGAAAAATATAGAAAGGTATCTCATACACCCACTAGTGCTCAACCACTAGGGGCACATCCATAGGGATGTCCATATCTCTGGCTCATTGGATTACACAAAAGAACCACTTCTTCACTTGTGCTCATCCACACGCACGTCCACTCAACTGATCTTATTTCCCACTGCATTACACAGGAGATTCATCTAGAGTTTCATCATCAAATCCCTTCTCGGAGGAGGCTAATACATCATCTTCATTCTTGTCTCATGAAGATGCACCCAACACTTTGGGAGTTCACATGTTAACCTTGTTCTCAACCACAGGCACGTCCAAATCTATAGATCTCCTTTCTCACTTCATTACATAGGAGAATCATATGGATTTATTCTCAACTCATTGTAAGGAGGAGGCCATATCTACATTCTAGCTCTGTCTCAGATAGGAATCACACACCCCTCTTAGGGGCTCTCTCTCAGGTTTGTGTTCTGGAGAATGTCTCACTTAATTGTAATCATCAACACTCCCTCTCAACTAGGGAGGCATTCTTCATCATGTCAAGTATCACAGGGATGTATTTTGAACTTTTTCTTGGTTGTAGTTATCAACACTCCCTCTAAACTAGGGAGGTATCCTTCACTAGGATAATTTTTTGAATATGTCTAGAATCTTCTCATGTGTAGGAAGGTACTACATGTGTACTATTTTCCTCTCCATCGTGTCTCTGATATAATGATATTTTATATCAACGTGTTTC
>SNQJ01S0116939.1:27794-39071 GCA_010110895.2 Picea sitchensis | reverse complement strand
ATGAAAATACAGTTTCGCAAACGAATTCAGTTTCGCAAATGAAAAAATACTGTACATATATTTTTCAGTTTCGCAAATGAAAAATATATGTACAGTTTCGCAAATGAAAATATAGTTTCGCAAATGAATTCAGTTTCGCAAACGAATATATATAGGTACAGTTTCACAAATGAAAAATAAAGTTTCGCAAACCAACCGCAAACAATATATATAGGTACAGTTTCGCAAACCAACCGCAAAAAATATAGTTTCACAAACCAACCGCAAATGAATATATATAGGTACAGTTTCACAAATGAAAATACAGTTTCGCAAACGAATACAGTTCCGCAAATGAGTACAGTTTCGCAAATGAAAATACAGTTTCGCAAACGAATTCAGTTTTGCAAATAAAAAAATACTGTACATATATTTTTCAGTTTTGCAAATGAAAAATATATGTACAGTTTCGCAAATGAAAATACAGTTTCGCAAATGAATTCAGTTTCGCAAACGAATATATATAGGTACAGTTTCGCAAATGAAAAATACAGTTTCGCAAACCAACCGCAAACAATATATATAGGTACAGTTTCACAAACCAACCGCAAAAAATACAGTTTCACAAACCAACCGCAAACGATATATATAGGTACAGTTTCGCAAACCAACCGCAAAAAATACAGTTTCACAAACCTACCGCAAACGAATATATATAGGTACAGTTTCACAAATGAAAAATATAGTTTCGCAAATGAAAATATAGTTTCTCAAACGAATACAGTTTCTCAAACGAGTACAGTTTCACAAATGAAAATACATTTTCACAAACAAATTCAGTTTCGCAAATGAAAAAATACTGTACATATATTTTTCAGTTTCGCAAATGAAAAATATATGTACAGTTTCGCAAATGAAAATACAGTTTCGCAAATGAATTCAGTTTCGCAAACGAATATATATAGGTACAGTTTCGCAAATGAAAAATACAGTTTCGAAAACCAACCGCAAACAATATATATAGGTACAGTTTTGCAAACCAACCGCAAAAAATACAGTTTCGCAAACCAACTGCAAACGATATATATAGGTACAGTTTCTCAAACCAATCGCATAAAATACAGTTTCACAAAACTACCGCAAACGAATATATATAGGTACAGTTTCGCAAATGAAAAATACAGTTTCGCAAATGAAAAGTACAGTTTCACAAACCAACCGCAAACAATAAATTACGCGAAATACCTCTGCGTCCTCGGCGCCCACTTCTCCCTGCAACCTCGGCGTCCATTGCTCCCACTGACCTCGATGTCCACTACTCCCACTGCCCTCAGCGTCCACTGCTCCCACTGCCCTCGGCGACACACAACCTCACACTGCTCCCACTGCCCTCGGCCACACACTGCCCTCGACACAGAGACTCTCACACGAAAAAATTTCCAAACTTCTAACCACGATGTGTGGCAATTATATAAATATGCTTTTGGCCGAACTATTGTTCGGTCGAACAATCTTTCGGCCGAATTATTGTTCCGCCGAATAATCTTTCGGCCGAGCTAGTTTTCGGCCGAAAACTAATTGCCGGAAAAAAAATATCCGGCCGACCAAATTTCTACATGCAAATCGAGGGCCCGGTTATGGCTCTGTTTGATTTGACGTTTATGTTTTTGACCGAACAATAGTTCGTCCGAAAATAATATCTTTCGGCCGAAAAATATATTTAGTTCGGCCGAAAATTTGTTTTTCGAAATTTTGGAGACCATATTGTTACGAAAGTGTAACCCACCTTCGTGATTCCACCCTTGTATTAATTGGGACTACCTGAGATTGATCCTCCTACAATCTGGTTTTGGCATCCATTTCACAAAGTGGATAATGGAATTCATGTCTAGTGCTACTTTTGCAATTCTGGTAAATGGGGAGGCAACCCCTTTATTCCAGAGTGAAAGAGGATTGAGGCAAGGATGCCCTCTCTCTCCCTTATTGTTAATCCTGTCAATGGAAGGCTTAAGTTTTCTCTTAAAGAACTTAGAAAATCCAACACGAAGGGAGACTAACCATAATCAAAGTATCAAGGCTAGTTAAGATCCTTCACATATTCTTTGTCGATGACGTTCTACTTATGAAAAAATCAAACATTCAGGAATGGAGGGATATTGATTCCATCTTAAAAACCTTCTTCTTAGCATCAGGGCTCCATATTAACTTGAAAACATCCACTTTTCTTTATTCTAGGATTCTAGGGGTGGACTTAGAAACCTAAAAAGTCATTTTCCCTTACAAATTCATTGAGATCACAGATGACATGCAATATCTAGGATGTTTCCTCAAACCATGAAGATATAAAGTGGAGGATTGGAGGTGGTTACTTATAAAATTTGAGAAAAGAATTGGGTTTTGGTGCAACAGGTGGCTTTTGCTCGAGGGGTGCTTTGTCCTGATAAAATCTGTCTTGGAGAGCCAAGAAGTATATTGGATGGCGTTGGTTTCCATTCTAGTTGCTGTCCTCAACAATATTATACAACTGATCTTTACTTTTCTCTGGTCGGGAGACAGTGACAAAAAACACATACATCTTTGTAGTTGGGACTCCATTGCTAGACCGAAGCATTCAAGTGGATGGGGATTGAGGAACATCTTCCTATTTAGCAAAGCACTAGCGACTAACACTCTCTGGTGAGTGTAGACAAAAGAAGGGATCTGGCATCGTGTCCTTATTGGAAAATATCTTCCACACAGTTCGGTTTTGTCCTAGCTCAGGAAAACAAGCTCCAACTCACATTATGCTTCCCAATTATGGAAAACTCTTATAAAATCATTACAAACTATCCAACATTGGCTTTGTTGGAAACCTAGGTTGGGCCACTCTATCTACACGGACCGAGATGCATTACTGGGGATGGGGACCTCTGCTTACCTGTCCCAGGAGCTCCTTGATGTATTAAAACAACATAATATATATTTCCTCTTTCAGGCCTAGGGAACTACAGTCTCGGGGACCATCTTCACTCAGTGGAAGGATAGCACAGATCTCGACCTCTCGGGGAACTTGGCAGTGGAATGGCACTGCAGGGCACTTCTTGGAGCAGGAATCCAACTATAGGACCAGGATGATGAGCTACATTGGAATGGGGGAGGTATGTCAGGGATAATTATTGTAAAAAATATATATGAGGCATTAGTATCAAAAATATGGATTCAGAAGTGCATTGGTTGGAAAAATAAATTCTGGAAATGGAACATCCCACAAAAAATCAAAATCTTCACTTGGCTAGCAGCGACAAACAAAATACTAACTTGGGACAACCTACAAAATCGTGGATGGGAAGGACCGAACATGTGTCACTTGTGTTGGTTGGATTCAAAATCTGTAACACACCTTTTAGTGAACTGTACATTTACTCAACAGGTTTGGAGCATAATCAAAACAAATTTGAAGCTTATGACTATTTGGGTGGGACCCTCCCTGAGCAATTGTTTAGAGTATTGGGAAAAGGAGGAGACAATGTATCCACATCTCCCATCCCTGGTCAGTTGACATATTTGGTTAGAGCGCAATAAGACAATCTTTGAACAAAGCAACCCTTCTATCAATACAATTTATTACAAGATTCTGGGAGGACTGGGGTGTGCCATGTCACGAAAAGAACTAATACAAAGATTTTTACAACCTACTTTACAATAGGGTAGGACTATAGCTTGGTTTGATGGAGCAGTGCAAAACTTTGGTCAACAATGTGGAGCATAAGGTCTCATTAGGACTGTCGACCACACAATTTTTTAGTGGACCTATAACTGCGGAGCCGGCACAAATACAAAAACGAGTTTGGGCAACACTCACTTTGGATACCATACATCACATTATGGATATGCAAGTCTTGAAAGACTCCAGAATTATAATAGATTGGCTAAACAACAAAGGAAAATTACAAGTCATTGCCTTGGAATGTTGGAAACACAGAATTAATGAGCTCATGAAGGGTTATACTCTCATCAAATTCACACACATTTACCGAGAATTAAATATGGAGACTGACCTACTTTCCAAGCGTAACATACCATCACTGGAAAGATGAACAAGAGGGACCGACACTCTTTTTTAAACTTTTTTAAAGGCAATGAGAGAAATTACAACAAACATGTTTTGTTTGTATTTTGAATTTACAGAAGGAGGAAATTAAAAGCTTCAAATCTAAACTGTCTCAGTACACATCTAGACAATCCATTTTGTAATTACTGCAGGGAAGCAGTTATGTAACTATTTTGGTAATACCATACCTTATATAAATATAATGAGCAATTTTCTTGTAGAAAATGCCTTGAAAAAAACAAATTTTCATCTCAAAAATGAATGGTCGTAGGTTTGGGAAGAGGGTGAATGTCTTCACCCATATATATATATATATATATATATATATATATATATATATATATATATATATATATATATATATATTGATCATGTAGCTGGAAATTGTAGGTAGCTAAAGAATGGTATGTATGTTATAGAATTAGTTTTTATATATAAAGAATGGTATGTATGTTATAGAATTAGTTTTTATATAGACATGTGCATTCTTCATGAGTTAAATGGATCACCTTCATTAGACATAGCATCGAAATATGAATTTTATTGATAATCATGAGAAAGGGATATGAATAAATTCTATATAGTTATATGAATTTTTAGGCTCTGTAAAAACTATGGTACAACAATAATATGGCTCCTAAAAATTTACAGTTATGGAATATCTAGATAAAGAGGGCTACAAAACTTAGAGAATAATGAGTATAAGTGTTTTTAATTGTCCTTTTAGAATACTGAAATAAATAAAAGAAAAAGGAAATAAAATACATATGTGTAAATTTTCTCTTTTGATAGTAAGATACAAATTACCATAATAATGAAATTATCTATGGTTTACAACACACATATTACCTTATATGTATTTTTCATTATTTCTTGATCAATACAAGTATACTAGAAATCATAAGTAAGTTAATTACAAAAATAAAGAAATTCTTTATATATATATTATAGATTTTTTTCCAACTTATTGAATATATTTCTCACAAGAACAATGTATGAAATTCATGTATTAATTAAAAGGAAATGCAATTCCAGAAAGACTATGCGTACAAGTACGATATATGATAGATAGGTAATGAACATTGTAGAGAAAGAGGATTGAATAAAAGGAGATACAGTAAACAATATTCAAAATGTGGCCTATCTAAATAAAATTGAAACTTCGAGACAGACCCTATTCGGATATGACCGAGGAGGAATGAATCGAATCCCTATTTGTTAAGGAGATTTATTTATGGTAAAATATTTGAGATTGAAACTCAAGTAACTTTCTTGGGTTAGTGGTTGATCCTTCGAAACAACAAATTTGTCCCAACCTACAATGTAAGGATTGTTATCACACAATCTGTACTTTCCCAAAGCCTAAGGCAAGTGAGGCAAGATTGGCATAACAAGGGGGTGACCTGTTATTGTCACCTTAATAGGAAACCCCTTTTTGTTTAGGAGTATATCAATATTACCCCAAGGGAGATGTCCCTAGTGAGATAAAGGGACGATGAAACTAAGGAAAGGATATAAGAATACCCCCCTCTCACTGGTCACTCAAGTTCAAAGGTTGTTTATTTCTTTGAGAGATGAAGCAAAAGTGAAGATGAATTGTACCTACCCAGAACAAGACAACAAAGAAAAAATATGGAAGCTTTCAAGTACACAATCATGTTAGTTCTTCATCAAACCATGAACCTTTGAAATATAAGATGGCTAATATAAAATTGCAGCAATATGAAAGTTTACAACAACCATAAGTGTTTTATAACAACTGCAAGAAATATGCCTTGGAATTGCTTGAAAAGATAATGAAAAAGTAGCTTTAACTAGGAAAAATGATAATCAATTGTCACAAGCATTTTCTGCAATGTCTAGTTATCATTAAATGTTTGTTTTGCAGAGAATTTGCTGCAGTTAGATGGTTGTAGCAATCTTTTGTAACAAAAACAAGTATTAGTGCTCAGAATTGTACGAAAATACCATGGAAACTTAGCATTTATCAAGTAGATTGTTTGGAAATTATCACAAGAAATTTATGAGTGAATTAGATGCAATTTATGTAGGTTTATGCAACAAATAAATGTAGATTAGTATGGTTGTAGCAGTGATTTGAAACAATAGCAAGTTAACTAGTGAATTAGTCTAGTTTAGAGCTAGTAGAAGTTAGCAAAAGCTTCAAGGAAGAGAGTTTGAGTGTTTGTTTGATCAATCATTCACTAAAAAAAGTGGACAAGTGTATTTATAGGGTGATGGAGTCAATAGGTGGTAGATTTCACTTGGAACTAGTAAAAACAATGATTACATTTGTCTAAGTGAAGAATGGATCTTAGAAGAGTTAACACTTTAAGTCTTCCAGGATCTAAAATTTAGGGGAATGAGCTACTAGAGAGTAGGCACTTCTAGACCATAGCATCTTCCTCCTCATTAGACTATTGAAATATATTAAAATCAACAACAACTAGATAATGACTTCTGAAGTGATAGTATTTTAGGGTTTAATTAGAAGTTTATCTAGGTCAAATCACTTTAGTAAAGTCTAACAAATGAAGAGAAAAGAAGTAGTATCTTAAGTCCTTTACTCCTAGGGTTTGCCAAGAAAGAAATTTCATAATGTTTAACATGAATAAGAAAATTGATCTGAGATCTTTTCATCGATGTGACTTATTAAAGAATTGTATTAAATGAGCATAAATTGAAGTGTGCCATAAAGAATGAAAAGCTCAATAATAAAGAGACATAAGCATCAAATCTGAACACAAAAACTTGATAATGGATTTCATCCCTGATGGACTACATCTCTGGGTCCTACTCTCAATTGGGTAGGCCTTTTATTAAATCAGCAAAAGAATTTGGAAAAATACATAAGTATACCTCATTCTGGAATTAAGTTGCAGAAGTTTTGCTTAGATCAGAAGAAAAACAACACCATTGAATTTGTGGTGTTGAATTACCCAAAAACGACTATCTCCACGCCTCAATATGACTCTAGCACTTCCAGGCCTAAGAGAATTTTTTTCTTGATTTATGTACTTGCAACCTACAATTAATTCATCAAAATTTACCTCGTAAAATGTGCCTAGTGGTACTGTCACATGCCTTATATCTCACCTCATGCATTGGAAAAATTCCATTTTTAAATAAAAAAGTGGGTGAAGTTAGCAACGTGCTCCGTTGGCCTAATGGTTGGTGGATGTTATTAAAAGATTGATGGTTGGAGAGGTCTTGGGGTGAAACCTACAGGCCTCCCCCTTTTGGCTAAAAATTACAACTAAAATTCATGGTGGCACTAACCACCAGGATCGTTTCCAAACCTGGAGGATACACCAAAGTTGTGGTTCGAGTATAGTGGAAGTCTATCGTTTACTTGGTGAAGTCAGATATAGAGGGATCGACCACTAGATTTGGTGGAACCTCTGCCAGATTTGGTGGACTGGCCCATTTTTAATTTTGTAATTTCGGTTACTAGCCCTCATTGGGAATTTTCTCTCTTCCATGTGGAAACCCATGAATGGGCCACGTGGCGGCCATTCATTGGCCCACGTCACCTGCTTAGAGAGTCAATTGCCATGTCACCTCCTGCCTGGTCATCTTGCCACATCACCTACCATATGGATTTACAGATGCCATGTGTATGCCACATCATGTACAACCTTCCAAGTGATTGTACGAACTTCCACATGGCACTTTTACATTGGTCCACATACTGACTTGAAAATGCCAAAAATGTGTGACATGTGGAAACCTTTGGTGCTGCCATGTCATCATGTTGACGTCATCATGACACATGTCAATCATTGATTGTTCCACATACCCTATACATATGTTGGCATCATCCATATTAATGTTGACGTCAGCAGTACGGATGTTGACTCATCCTTGTTGACTGAGCTAGGTTGACCAAAACTTTGACCACAAATATCTTTCGAATCGTAACTATGTTCGATTAATCGTTTACTTCATTGGAAATCTTGTGACGCCCTCTTCGTGACGATTCCAATTTTGATGAGTTTTGAGGACTTTTAATTTTTTCCCTTTCTCCACCTATTGAGGCCATTATGAGATTACTAAGAAACTTCTAAGAATTTTGAGTTATCCTTAGGCCTCTCTGGATCATTTCGGATCACTCCTTCCCACTGAGAGCTTTTGGAGCACCAAAAGACTCTAGCAATAAACAGGTAATTGAGGGAAGAGTTCCCTCACTTTGTCTTTCTTAATCCATTTTTCCTTGCTTGGATGTGTGCCCTTTAATCCCACCCGAAGATAATTGACATCACCTCTGTGTGAAGTCCTCGTCCTTCTTTCCAGGATGATATCTTATTTTAACTCGTCTAAGTACTCAGGAGAAAACTCATCAACCGAAGGAAGCGAAACCTCCTCGCCTTGATCCATAAGTATGGAAGGCTAAAAAAGTTTCAAGTTTTCTACGTTTACAACTGAGTAAATATACATATAAGGTGGAAGATATAACCGGAAAGCACTGTTGTCGATTTTCTCCAAGATGGTGAATGGTCCATATCAGATAGGTTTGATTTTATTTCCTTCACCCTTCAATCACTCCTTGATGATTTGAAGCCATACTTGGTCTCTAACCTGGAACTCATGATCAACCTTGTGCTTTTCATGTCGAGCCTTATACTGTGCTTGACTTTTCTCCAACTGCTCCTTGACTGCTTGGTGCACTTGCTAGATCCTTTGAATGAACTCGTGGGCCCTATCTTCATTTGTCTCTTCCTTTGAATCGACATATTTTCCATACATCAAGTCCAAAGGGACCTTATGCAAGTATCCAAAGAATGTCTCAAATGGAGAACACTAAGTGGAGGAATGTAACGCTCTATTGTAAGCATGTTGAATATAGGGTATCTGGTCATCCCACAACTTGGGATGTTTATTGCAGTAGGCTCGAAGCAAATGTACCATTGTTCGGTTAACAACCTCTGTCTAACTATTAGTCTATGGATGAAAATTCATACTCGTCTTCAACTTGGTGTCCATCATTGCCCACAAACTTTTCAAAAACTCTCCAAGGAATCGAGTATCTTGATCTGAGATAATGGATGTGGGCAACCCAAAGTGAACCCAAACATATTGAAAGAAGAGATTAATAGTCTTCTCAGTAGTGACCTTCTTTTTACATGGCATCAAGATACACATCTTGCTAAACCTATCCACTACTACATACAAGTAGTCATGACCCCTTTTCGACATTGGTAAACCCCCTACAAAGTCCATGGAAATACTTTCCCATGGATGAGATGGAACAAGAAGTGGTGATTACAACCCCAATTTTTATTAGTGGGCTTACAAGTAGAACACATCACACACCCCTTTACATACTTGGTTACAATTTCTTTCATGTGAGGCCAGTAAAAAAGCCTTTTCAAATGAGCCATGTTTTTTCCTACCCCAAAATGCCCAGACACAAGAGAAGTGTGAGCTTCTCATATTACATGGACTCATTCACTTTTAGGAATGCATAGATTTCCAATATGGTAGAGTAAGTTCTCCTACAAACAATATTTCTCCACCTTTGCACCATGTTTTAGCTTCTTAAATACATATTTAAAATCTTCATCAACAACATATTGTTCAACATAGCTATCATGAGATAAAGAAGCATTCTTCAAAACAATAGAAGCAACAAATTACAATAGGAGGTATAGAAAGCATATTAGCTATTTTTTTACTTGTATCCTTTTTATACTTGATTACCAAATGGAACTATTGAAGAAAACCCATCCACCTGTAATGTTGAGATTGTTGTAGCTTGGTTTGTGCTTGGAGATATTGTAAGGGCTGGTGATCTGTATGTATGATTGTTTTATTCCCTCACAAGTAACGCTTCCATTTTTTCACACTTTGAACTAGTGCATACAACTCTTTATCATATGTAGGATAGTTAAAAACAGCTTGGTTAAATGTTTCAGAGTGGTTACATATAGGCTTACGATACTGCATCAATACTGCACCCATGGCGTAACTACTAGCATTTATCTCGATCTCAAATGGTTGTTGAAGATTTTGTTATCACTCCAAGAAACTACTTAGGGTTGTAGGCTAAGGATGCTTGGTAAATTAGAAATAATGGTTTTTTGTGTTTGGGACAATGGGGTCTTGAATGATTTGTATAAGAAACAGCTTATCACACATGTAAAGATGGAGTGCTTTCAGTAAACAATAAGTAGATCAAATAATTGAAAGAGAGAATGGAGAATACTATTCTTGATTTGCCAATACAAATGAAAGTAGGGCCTAATACAAGACAGTGAGGAATCCTTTAATTTCAAGCCTATGAGTTCAACAAAGAGGTAACAGTCTTTATGAACAAAAATAAACTGAAATTAAAGTACAGAAAATGAAATATGGACAATTATGGTATTGCAAACGAAAGGAAACTTTACTTTATTTCTGCAAAAAGAGTCTATACAATTGCATAAAAATTCTCCCAGTTTGAACCTTTGTTTCATATCAAAAATAGGCATTTATAGCCTCTTACAAACAGTTTCACAGATCCTAAAAACATGGATCTGTATTTAATAAAAAAAATTCAATTCTATCTAAACAACTTGAAAATAAAGTCTTAATCACTAAACTTAGAACTCAAACTGTCTTCTATTTCCAAAATTCGCCATTTGCATCCTTCAGCTCTTGGTATCTGCAATGTGGTGAAGAATAGCAGGACACCTGTCTTGACAGTTTAATTTCCCAACATTCATGGTCGATTTTTGAGGAAATGGTTTTGCATGTGTTACCAAAATTCTCTCGAACCTCTGATGCTAAACTCTTTGCATGCGATGTGATAGCCCATTGATACATTGGAGCTCCTTCAAAACCTGTTTGGAATGAACTGTCCTGTCCTTGGCTTCAAAAATTACTTTTCCCACTTTCAGCAGCTAACTCGTTTAATTTTTCACGGGTTAGCTATTGAAAGTCGTCACTTTCCACAGCTAACGGGTCATAAAATATAGTTTTGCGCTGGTGAAAGCCCCGATTGTGCTCAAAATGAGTTTTCACCTCCAAAATTTTGATTTCATCAAAATTTAGTGTGTTTCCGATTTCTCACCCTGCATATTAACGACGACTTGAGTGAGAACCTTCAGATCTGGATGAGGTTTTTGCCTTTGTTTTTGTTTTAACCTTCTTATTTTCCTTTTAAGGTGTTTGGCAAGCCACCACAAGCTATTGTAATATTTGGTGAGTTTTTTCTTTCTTTTCTTCTC
>SNQJ01S0116938.1:0-12248 GCA_010110895.2 Picea sitchensis | reverse complement strand
TTAGTTGTTCAAACTTCAACCTAAATGTTTGAAGTTTGGCATCTTTTACTTTCTCATTTCCTTCATAGCTGCTAATAAGTTTACCTCACATTTCTTTGGCAATGTGAAGATGCATCACCTTTACAAACTCGGATTATGCAAGTCCATTCAAGATAACATTCATTCCCTTAGCATTAAATCTAAATTCTAACTTATCATCCTTGGAAGCTAGCACATCAGGCTTTATGTATCCAGTCTCTACTACATCACAAACATCAGCACCTAAGGCCATTAGGTATGTTCTCATTCTAACCTTCCAAAAGGAAAAATTTGTTCCATCAAATAGAGGAGGTTTATTGGCTGAAGTCCCTTCATGACTTGTCATATTTAAGATTACAGATCTACCTTTAAATAAAAGGAACCCGCTCTGATACTAATTGTTGAAATTACTATGCTTAAACAATTTTAATTCAATTAAACCATTTTTAATCTTTCTCCAAGTGACCATCAATATTATACTACATATGGACAACATAAATAATGAGCATCACTCACACATAAGATATACACAGAGACATATTTTCACAAGGAAACCCATAAAGGGAGAAAACCTCTTCTTCTTCGAAATGATAGGCAGTCTTTCAAGTTCTGTACATCATCTATAATTGAGCACCAACTGAATGTGAGGCTACTACCTCTATTTTACAAGCTCCAACTTGTTTGAGAGCACCAACTCTCTAGTTTGTCTAGCAACCACTAGAAGGAAACAACAAATCCCTAAGTGTTCCATCACCAATTGGATGGAAGCACCAACTTCTAGTCTCACAAGCACCAACCTGTATAACAGAGAACAACTGTTCTCCCTTGCACCACCCTGCCACCCTAGTTTTTCTGGCTACAACCGGATGGAAGCTACAACTCCCTGTTTTCAAGCAACCACTTGAACCTCCGAGGAAAACAGTCCTCCCTAGCACCACCCTACCTCCCTGATTATAAATAAATGATTGAATAACCAACTACTTCTGACTGTTCTGCAATTCTTCTCTTCCTCTGTCTGTTCTGCAATTCTGCTCTGCTTCAAGTTGTTCTGCAATTCTTCTCTTTCTTCTGTCTATTCCTCATCTGTTAGTCATCTCTAAGTTTTATCTCACACTGTGCATACTGTCGGTCTCACACTGCGCATACTGTAATTTTCCCTTTCTTATAGTTCAACTCATTTTTCATTCATAACGACCAACCTTGCACAGTCATCTCATATCTTTTTTTATTCACACATGCCTCAACAACTGAATCGCCAACCGATCAAGAATCATGAATCCGTTTTGCTAACTGAATCGTAACTGATCAATTAACTGTGAGGTGAAACAGTAGCCCTCCGATCATATTCGAATTCACCTGCACCGTTGGATTAAAAGAAACAAAATGTCTTTCACATTTTGTATTTCGACAATTCGCGATTTCGCATGTCGTGAATTCCTGTTGCGAAGCATCTCGACTCTCCAAGTCACGATCCCTGAAATGGATCCAGATCAACGGTCCAAAAAACTTCATAATCTGATCCCTTCTTTTCCTAATCGATCGACTGACAGGATTTCAATGTTTTTCCCTTCGAGTCTTCGAGACTCACAATAGTCCCTTTCGACATTTCGTGATTTTGCATCTCGCAAATTCCTGAAAATCCATGTTGCGATCCCCGAAACTCCATGTCGCAATTTCACATTTCGGAATTTTGCGATTTCAACAATTCTTGTGATAATATATCTTGACGCTCCATGTCGCAATCCCCGAAACTCCAAAACTCCATGTCACTATCCTTGAAACTCCATGTCACAATTTCGCATTTCGACATTTCGTGATTTTTGTGGTGAAGTGTTTCGACACTCCAACTCTTGGTAACCGAAACCTACACCAAAAGGTGTTTTTTTGCATTTCAACATTTTAGAATTCCTGTGGTGAAGTGTTTCGACACTCCAACTCTTGGTATCCGGAACTCCGAAATGGAGTTATTTCCCGGTCTGTGAAACTCTTTGTTGATGTGCATGTTTTGCGATTTCGGTGTTTCACATTTTGCGACTTCAGGACTACTGTGATGAAGAGTCTCGACTCTTGACTCCTCCAACTCCCGGTATCCGGAACTCCGAAATGGAGTTATTTCTCGGTCTGTGAAACTCTTTGTTGATGTGCCTGTTTCAGGATTTCGGCGTTTCACATTTCACAACTTCGGGATTCCTGTGATGAAGAGTCTTGAATCTTGACTCCTCCAACTCAAGGTATCCAAAACACTGATTTCTTGGAAATGGAGTCTTTGACATACTCTGATCTATCGCATTTCGGGAGTTTTTTCCGTGAGTTGCTTCCTTGACTCCTGGATTTTATGGTTCTGATCTTGCCATGTGATCATCATTGCGCTGCTGGTCTTGCTACTTTCTCTTGTTCATCATCATCGAGTTGAGCTTGCCATCAATGGAAAACAAATACTCTACCTCCTGTCTGCCCGTAATAAATATGCCAACACTATCCCAGGAGAAGATGCCCTCACTTACAAAAAGAAGAGTATTGAAGGTAACAGTTTAGTCATATATGATAGATAAAGACTAAACCATAACGACCCTCATAGGTCACAAACTGTTTAAGGATCAATAGAAGACCATGCCACCTACGTTTAACCAAAGAAATATGGATACCTTTCTCACAACAATTGATTTTCCTGGAGATCATGAAGAGGCTCCAAGGTACTTCTTCGATCTTCGAGAATTTGAACCACTTCTCGCTGGTAGATGGAAGCCATATGGCTTCACTCAAAAACTCCTCAGTTACCTCTAATTGGATATCTCCAATTTTTTCCCTACATCCATTGAAAGTCTGTGCCAATTCCTTAGCCACACGAAGGTTATACCCTTCGAACCTTTTGATGAAGTCATCCCAGCCATGACCTTTTAAATATTCAACTGCATCATCATGAGAGAGAAATTATTGAGAGCTATTCAGCTCTACTTGGACAACAGGAGCCATTAAAAATATGACTGGATTATAACAGGGGTGACTCAAGACAGTTTTGGGTTTAGATGGCAGCAACAAAAGGAACAAATCCGAGTGAATAAAATGGAAACAAACAAAACAAAGACCTTGTGCAATCATAGTATGAACATTAAGGGCTTAGTCTTGATGCTTGAGATTTTCTGGTAATGAAAACCTATAACCCGTAATGAAAATCCTTATTAGTTCTCTATGCTAGCAAAGTGGACTAATGATCCAGAATCAGATCCAGAAGCCTGACAGGGCTTAAAAATGCTCAAAAATGAAAGTGCTCAGAATGCAATGAAACCAATGCCATTGTGTCTATCTCGTCTTCCTAATTCTGGCCGTATATTTACTTCATCAAATGGGATCCATATGAGAAATATATCGCGTTCTTTCCGAAAAGCCAAACAGGCAAAAAAAGGGGATGACTGTATAGTCCGTACAGGCTGACGTGGCAGCTCCTGAAGGTGACACATGGCAGCTTATAGATATGACATGTGGCAGCCTCGGGTGATGACATGTGGTAGAGCGTGGTAGGTTGATTTGGCGTACAACTGGACCTATCCAAGGGTGACATGTGTCACCACTGTAAGGGTGACACGTGGCACAGATGATGTCAGCAGCTGACGTGACAGGGCAGTGACGTGGCAGACATACGACAACAGGTGGCAGGCATGTGGACTAATCAGTGACTGATACGTGGCATGTTTTGGTTGGTTGTTGAGGTGCCACGTGGCCCAGTCATGGGATGCCACGTGGCACCCCATGATTGGTTCGTGGGTTTTGTGTAAAAGTTATGGCTTGGCCGGGAGTCGAACCCGTGACCTCCTCTCTATGGAAAAAAACCGGCAGGACTGGGCTAACCGCCCACCCGACCAGTGGTGCTTGTTATACAAATGGTGCATATATTATTTAACTTTGATCAGAACCTTGGGCGGAGGCAGAAAGGGCCGGGGCTTAGCCCCAACCCTCGGCATAAACATACGACTACGCCATGTAACCGGGAGTGCGGAAGATTGAAAGCTACAGGTATATGTGGATAAGGATTAGCCCACGGATCCTAGGTGAATCCCATAAAACTGGGTCTATCCCTATAACCGGGCGCGGGGAGTTACAACTGTTGGCCTGTGGGCCTATTGCAACACCACACGACCGAGAGTTAGCACAGGACATGGGCCAGCGCTTGGCCAAATCAAGCCATGTGACCACGAATTTAGGGGGCGCATGCCCAGGCCTAGGGGATTATCCCCTTAAATTAAACAAAAGTGGGGTTTTGGTTAAGATTTTGGGTTTTTATTAATAAAATGCCTGATTTTTATTGATTTTCTCCATTTTTGGGAGATATTGGGCATTTTTGGAGCCCAAATTTTGGGAGGAAGTTGGAGATGAACAACCAACTTCAAATCTATATAAACCAGGCCTATTTGAGGCCATGGAGGACAGTCAAGAGGCAGTCAGAGCAGAGTTATGCTGAAGGGAAGCCAAGCCAAAGCCATTTTTATGCAGGGAAGCTTTTGAGGAGCAGACGTTGTTGGGTCATTTCTGGGAGCTCCGGACGTCCGTTTTGTGTGTCATTTTCTTTGCAGGGTTCTAGAGATCTGGATGAACATGACCAGATCATTCTTGTAGCCAATTGGCACTGCTGCGATGTATTTTTGAGCTCTTTAACATAAATAAAGAAGCCTCCCCCACAGAGACAAAGGCCCGGAGACGTAGGCAAAGTTGTGCCGAACTCCATTATCAATCTGCGTGTTATGGTTTGTTGTCTATTATTTCATTTCAGATCTGCATATGTGTATATGGCTGTCATAATTCCTCTTCTTTCCTCATTTTTTCACTAAGTTTCTCAAATGATTAATTAACGCATGAAAAAATAAAACTCAACCATAGTCATTAAAAGATCCTACGGATCAACTAAGTACAAGGTACGATATTTGCACATTAATTCTCATGACCAGGACGACCATATTTTTTGCACAGAGTTTAAATATATTAAAATAAAAAATGTTCACAATTCAAATGAAAACCAACTAAGTATATAGAAATCATATCAATATTCAAAACATTCAAAAGGTAAGTCATTCAAGTGTTATATTTAGATTGGATATAAGCATAATGATCTTTCAAAAGAATGGCCTGTATAGAAAACATAATGTGAAGCTAAGTTTTCATGTTTGATTCATGCTTTCAGTCATGAATCAAACATGAAAACAAATTGAAAACGCAAACTTTAAAGAATTAATGAACACCTTTTATAATCGAGTAATCATCTCAAAATGATAATATTTACAAGATGAGGTGAAGGCAACTATAGAAAGTGTAGTTTTTTGTTCAAATAATGAAATCATGTAGGACTGCCAACAATGACAACTTACTGGGTGAAGGAATTATCTCTGCATCACGAGATAGTTCATGTTAGGATAGATCAAAATGTTTGAAAATTAAAGAACAATCGATAGCAAGTCAAGCATCCCATTCACACTCAAAAATATCGCACAGTCTAGTGTCATATGTGTTTCTGTTCAAATGCAATTTGGTGACAAGTTTTAATTACGGTTGAGACGACGTTTAAGCAAATGACTCCAATACTGTTGATAGAGCCACTGCTGCCAGCAAGCATCCATAGCCTTGGCAGGGATGTCAATTAACCTACTCTGAAACCTCTACCCTGTCCAAGAAATATCAATTCAAGATGAAGGACATTTTACGATTAATACCAAATAGTTATACCTGATAATTTTCTTGAACCCAACATTGCTTTGCTACCAGCAGGCCTGTTCAGTACCCCGACGATGTTGCCTTGGCATCATGCATGCATTTACCCGCTACCTGCAGACTTGTTCAATATCTCGGCGGGTTTACAGACACTTCCCACACTTTGTAGTGTTTCCAAATCTCTAGAAGTTATTTATAATTTTGAGATGATCTTCAGGAGAGTGGGGTGATGCTGAAAATTTCAGATTTCGAAAAACTTGGTATTTTCCATTTTAATTTCTTGTTTGACGGCCTTCATCATGATCTGAACTTAGTTTTATGATAAGGACAAATTCTCAAGGACAGGAAGGCATAATTGAGTTGTTTTATTTAAAAAAAAGGACAACGTAAAGAGTTTTAATGATGATCGTATCCTCTCTTGATTATAAAGTGAAACTAGGAAGGTTGTTCTGAACAAAAAGTTTCCTTAGCTAGTTTGAGTTTTAGCAATTTACAGCACTGATGCTCTGAAATGACCTCGACTGTTGCTTTATAATGAGACTTATGATTTCCTTTCATGAAATAAATGGTGACCCAGACATAAAATTTATTCAGAAACCAAAAAAATCAGCAAAATGAAAAGAACCAAAATAAAAAAACAAAAACAAAATCAAAACAAAAAAATATGTACAGAGAGGTGGATCTGGAAATATCAAGAGAAATAACTTTTGAGAGCTTGGCCATTCACCGGGAAAGTGTCTGGCTATCGCTACAAATTGTGTAGATGGAAAGAGTTGGGACCTAGTTTTTCATAAATTACAAACGGTCCCAACCATAGATTCTGGAACTTGGTGTGTTCCCCTTTTCCCTCGCGGGGTTTATACCATTTGAGAACCAGGTCTCCTACCTAGAAGTTTCTATCTGAAGAAGTGTTTGAATAAAACCATCTTTTTACAATCTGCTGATATTGATCCATATTCTTCTTTGCTTGCGCTCTTACTTCCTCCAGTTTTAATAAGGCGTTAATTAGACTTTCCAGGGGAGGGAAAACCTCTTCTTGGACTTTCTGCGATAATAGATGGAAGAAAAACATGAGGGGGTAGGATTGCTTCTCTCCCGTAGATGAGAAAGAAAGGGGAATTACCAACAGAGGTTTTTGGTGTCACTCTATCATCCCAGAGTGCATTAAATAAAGTGTTGTGCCAGTTCTTGTGATTTTAAGAAACTGTCCTCTTAATGATCTTGATCAAATTTTTGTTTGTTGATTCTGCTAGGCCATTTCCTTGGGGGTAGTAGCTAGCAGAATATTTCAATTTAATCCCCTTTTCTAAAGTGAATACATTCATATCCAGGGATGATAAATAATATGCGTTATCAAAGGCTAAACATTCAGGAATGCCAAATCTAGCATTGATATTCGAATTAAGGAAAGATACTACCTGATTCATGTTTACCACTTTTCAAAGGTGCAACTTCAGACCATCTAATAAAATAATCCATTGTTGTAATAATGTACTCGTGCTGCTATGAAGAAGAAGGATCAATTGGTCCTATGATGTCAAGACCCCACTGCTGAAAGGGTGAATCTACCATAACGATCTGCAAAGGGAATGTTGTCTTTTTCACTCGTCCAACAACCTTTTGGAAGATTATACATTTACGGCATAGAGTGTTGGCATATTTAAACAACATGGGCCAATAATACCTAGCTCTTATCACTTTGTGAGAAGTGGTGTCTCCACCAAAGTTTCCACCATCCTCACCTGCATGAAGTTTAGATAGCACTTTCTCTGCTTCATATTTTTCCAAACAACGCATAAGAACATCGTCGAAATTCTTTCGAAACAATACATCATTTATGAACTAGAAAGATGCAGATTTTAACCTGAGTGCTCTTTTGTTTCTAGGATCATGATAGCGAGGAGAAGATCCATGTGTCAAATAAAATTTAATATCATCATACCAAGAATTAGCAACAATTTGTGTACAATTGATTTGTTTCCCATCGTGATGATTTATAATTGAGATGTTAACTTTATTTTCCTGTTCTCCAACTGAATCAGTCACTAGTTTACATAGGCCTTGACCTCTAACAATTTGTGCAGGAGTTATTTATAGGTCATACTCTTGTAATGACATTATCCAATTTGCCTATTTTTCGCCCAATTCCTTTTGTACTAACAAGTTTCTTACAGCAGGGTAAGGTATGATGACTTTAGTTCCGGATTTCAGTAGGTATGATCAGAAGTGTTTCACTGCCTTAAAAACAACATACACATGTTTACCTACAACTGGGTAATTTAGCTCTGCCCCTTTAAACGCTGAGCTCATGAAGGAAATGGGTATTTCATTACTTTCAACATTCTTTTGTGTTAACATGACAACATAATATCAGCTAGAGGTGAAAGTGTAAAGAGTAAAATCTTGGGAAAAATCGAGGCTCATTAAGGAAGGAGCTTCTACTACTGATTTTCTAATAGAATGAAAAGCTTGACTTTCTTGGGGTCCCCAACGATACTGAACATCCTTTTTAATTAAATTTTGTAAAGGCCTTACTATTTCTGAGAAACTTGGGACAAATATTCTAACAAAGTTAATTTTTCCTAAAAAGGATTGCATGGATTTTTTGGAAGAGGGAGGGGAGAGTTTAGCAATAACTTGGGTTCTTTCTAGGTCAATAATCATTCTGTATTTGGACAGTATGAACCCAAGTAGTTTTCCTTGCTCTACCGCAAAGATTGATTTCTTAGGGTTGAGGGATATGCCATACTTGTGGCATCGTTCTAGCACAACCCTAAGGTGAGACAAGTGATCTTTATTGTTTTTAGAAAAAATGGTAATGTTATCAAGATAGACCACTACTGATTGATTTACGAGACCATGAAAGGCAATGCCCATTTCTCTCTGGAAAATGGCCTTGACATTTTTAAGCCCAAAAGGCATCTTCCTGTAAGCATAAGTTCCCCATGGGGTACGAAAAGCAGTCTTGAGCTGATTTGGGGGAGACATGAGGACTTGGTTATACCCTGAGAAACCATCTAACAGAGATATTATTTTTGAACCAGATACCTGCTAAAGGATCTGTTCCATTGAAGGAACGAGAGAGTTATCTTTATCAGATGCTCGGTTCAAGTTACGAAAGTCGACACAGAGTCGAATTTCACCACTTTTCTTCCTGAACGGAACTAGATTAGACACCCATTGTGTGTGTCTTACTGGGAAAATTATCTTTGCATTTAATAATTTATTCAGTTCTTTCTTGACAGTGGGTTCTAATTTGGGGTGCATCTTTCTTAATTTCTACTGAAAAGGATGAGTTTGTGGTTTCATGGGGATGACATGTTGTATTATATTAGGGTCAAATGTTTTCAAATCATCATATGTCCAGGAAAAAATGTCTTTAAATTATTTAAACAATTTTATAAAGGCAGATTGTTCTTTCTCGGAGCATCCCGTTCCCAAATTAATATTTTGAGGATTTTCCTTAGTCCCTAAATTTACCGTCTCATAAGTCAAAGAAGAACTGTTCGTTTTACAATTAACTGACCCTATAAACTTATCATGCAATTCATAAAACCTCTCCAGTATTCCAACGGATCTGGGAATAGAGTTTACCATATCAGACGTCGTTTTAGAAGATCTAGGATCTGATATTATGGTGAAGTTGCAAAGGTTTTCATCGTGAGTTCCTTCATCGACGACTGCACCTTGGAAGGTGTCCTCCATATGAAATAAGTTGATGATCTGATGGTCCGAGATCGATGGCCTGAACAACAATTCAATTGAGAATGCATTAGGAGAAAAAACTTCCGAGGGCAATAGTTTAGAAGTGACATTAGCCAATAAATCAGCCTCCAAGTTACTTAGTCTAGGAATGGAATTTATGTTAAACGCTAGAAATTTTTGTATCAAACACCATCCCTTAGTTTTGTATCTTTTTAGATGTGGTGATAAGCAATGTATGGAGTTCCTTACCTTCCTAACCATGATATCTGAATCAACGAATACCATTAAATTTTGTATGTCCATATCCAAAGCTTTCCTAAGGCCTTGTAAAAGTGCTTCGTATTTGGTGATATTATTAGTGCACTCGAACTCTAATCGATAGGCAATGAAAGTATTATTACCTGCGGGATCTATGAGTACACATCCTGCACCGTCTCCTTCTTTGGATTTGGATCCATCAAAGTACAATGACCATATTTGAGCTTCATCAACAATGTTTTGCACACTTGGTAAAGTCGACGACTGAGTATAGGTCATGATATCTGATTGCTACCCTAGATTAGTGATAGGGGAACTTTCGATCATGAAGTTACCAAAAAAGGTATTCATTCCTTGTATTTCAAATGAATTAGTAGATGCAGTAAAATGTTTGTTTGCATCATTTAGATCCATCACGGTGTGATTGAGATAGTGTTCATGATTCATCCTAATTTTATTTGGCTGCCCATTTTTCGGTAGCCACAAATGAGACCAATATGTGGCAAAGTAACCATGCAGCTGTTCGGAGTAGCCCCTGCTTAAAAAAAAAAAACATATACTTCAGGGATGTCAACAACAATGATGTCAATAATTTGGTGAACTTTAGGATTAGAAGATAACCTAACTAGAACATTCTTAAGTTCACTGATTACCTTAATGTTCGTCCGATCAAGCTGAATGATTTTGAGATTAGAAGGTTGAACTTCTGCGTTAAGTTTTTGACACAGAGATAAAGGCATCACATTTGATGATGCACCGTAATAAATCATGCAATTATGTACATTTCTATTAAAATTTTTGAAGGTTAACAAAAAAGGCGGGACATTTTTATGAGTTTTGACAGCAGAACTCTGCTGATTTTTTGTCAATATCCCTAAGACAATTTTATCTACATTTGATATAGTTTTTCCAGCTAAATCCCTTTTATCTAGAGGTTCATATGTCGTTTTAGTAGGGATCTTTTTGGCTGTTTTAGAACTAATTTATGCAGTTTTCTTGTTTCTAGGATCGTTGTTCTTACTGTTTTCTACAGTACTTTGAAGCATTTTCTGCAAAATAAGAGGAAATTTCAAAAGATCGAAAACAAAAATATTATCCCTTAGTTTTTTCAGATCTTCAATTAAGTCATATTCTAAAATTGGGGCTGTAAAACTCTATTTTATTTTAGCTTGTTTCGACTGTTTTAGAGACACATTATTACTCACTTCAGAAGAAGGTTTGCTTTGTTTTTTGCCTCTTGTGTTGTAAGGGTGGACAAATTCAAAGTTTGCTTGGAAAATACTGTCAGAGAAGTGTTCGAAGATATTGGAAGATGAATCTTCTTCTTCCGGTACTTCTTCCTCAACTACATCTTCAGAATTTTCAGGACGGGCAAAAACAGTATTATCATGTGCTTCTAGAATAGTTTGCAAAGTGTACTGCAAGATTTCAAAATTGAGACCTTCAGTGGTCAGATTTGGCCGAATGGCAGGAAAAGGCTTTTTGAAAGGAGGTTTAAAACTTCCTTTTCTTGAGGATGCCTCCTCGACTGATCTCTTCAAGTCCACGACTTGATTTGATAGTTTTTGGAAAGATTTCTAAGTCTAAAGTTTCAGGTTGATTTTTGGCTTGGGGAGTCCTAGTAAGGATTTCTATTTTATTTTTAGAGGATGAAGTTGTTTCAGCTTCACTATTGAGATTATCTTTTAAGCTTAATATATTCTTTACAATTTGGCTTGCCTCCTCAAAGGCTTCCGCCAATGTGTTCTTCTTAGACCTTTTGACCCAAATTGCTATGTTGTTGTGTAGAGCTTTGGTGTAATATGCAACAATCAAACTTTCAACGGGCATTGAATTTGTGCGAATTTGATTATTTAACGTAAGAAATATCTAGTTAAAATATTTTACTTTCTCCTTAGAGTTATTTTTTAGGCTGGAGAGCTCCATAACTAGGACTTCAGGGGATTTATCATCTCCAAACTTCTCTAAGAAATAGGTTTCAAACTTGTCCCAAGAGATAATGGTTTGGGGTTGTTGGGCGAAATACCATGTGGAGGCATTTCCCTCAAATGTATAAGGAAAGAGTCTACACACTACATCTTCATGTTCTACACTTCGGAGTCTAATGGCCAGCATAAACTTCTTTATGTGATCTTCAATAAATTGTTTGGAATCTGGATCAAATTTAGTCAACCATTTCTCTGGGTGTTTTGGTAATGGGTGTTGAGTTCCAGGTACAACCACGACATCTTTATCGAGCCACGGTCTGGCAGGATTGTTTTGGTTTTCCATGGGTGTTGGTGGTGTCGAAGGCTAAGATGGTCCAGATGAGGAACTTCCTTCATCAGATGACTCTCCTCCTCAAGAGGATGGATATGAACCGGGAGGAGAAGGCGGGATACCAGACCGTACAACTCCAAGAATAGGTGTTTTGGTAGGATTGGTGGTATTATCTCCTAGGGGATTTGAGAGTAGACTAGTGCCTTCAAGTTTTTCTTGGATATCCGAGAAATCTAAGGGTTTATTAAGAGGCCTACTAGGTTGTCTGATATGGGCCAAGGCACTATGTGTCCTTATGAGTGACTGATGAA